>VXAZ01005703.1:1386410-1435729 GCA_013399875.1 Gymnorhina tibicen | reverse complement strand
CCCGGCCCGCCGGCGTCCGCGGCTCGGCGGCGCCCCCAGCCCGCCCGCAGCCCGCACAGCATCCCCACCTCCATTGGGCCGCCGCCCGCCGGGGAGGGGCCGGGGATATCCCCGGCGGGAGGGGGCAGCGCCGCGGCCCCGGCGGAGGGCGGGGAGGCACGGAGGGAGGGCAGGGGAGGAGAGGGGCGATGCCACCGCCCCCAGCGGCACCGCCCCCGCCTCGGGGCGCTGGGCCGGGGTCTCTGCCAGCCGGGGTCCCCTGCCAGCCGGGATCCCGCCGCATCCGGCGACCCACGGACCCTGTGAGTGGGTCGGCAGCGACCGCGGGGTGCCGTGCGACACACAGGACAGGCGGGTGGCGGTCCTGAGTTACACCGTGCCCAGAGCCGATCCCGAAACGCGCCGGTGTGTGCGGCGCGGACCAGCTCGCCGCAGCTCTGCCGCATGTCCCGGAGTCCCTGCGTGGTGCCCTGGCTGGCACATCCCCTCCCGCCGGCCTCAGGGGAGGGCCTGGCTCCCCGCTCGGACGTTTCGCACCACGAAGCCTCGTGACAGAGAAGTGCCTTGTGCCACACCACAAGACACTGGGTTACACATCCCTCACCTTCCAGCAGAACTGTGTTTATCCACACCCAGAATCCCAGCTGGATGTACACCTGCACAGTTCATAGCGCTTAGCAAACAGCTTCAGCCCAGAAGCACGCAGTGGTGTAGAGGAAACATCAGCATGAGCTGCCCCACTGGCCTGGTGGCACTGGTGGCATTTTGCTGTTCCCGCAGCCGGACGCTGCCCCGGCGGCCAATCACTGCCCAAGCGTGACTGCCCAAATCACCTGGACAAGAGTGAAGCATGGACACCGTGCTCTCTTTGAGCAGGTCTTGTTTCTACTGAATCAGAGAAGTCCTTTCTGACAAAAAAAGTTGCACAGCACACACTCCAGCAATAAGCTTTCTATTAATGGCTGTTTTCTTCTGTTTTCCAGTCTGCTAGATAGAAGGTGACCCAGCAGCACTGGGTCTGGAATCCCACAAGGTATCCTACCCAGCAGTACTGCAGACACCTGCCTTCTCCAGAGCTGGAGCATCCATGCATTTATGGTGGCCAAACCAGGTTGCTGGCTGCACTCTGGAAGCCAATACAAAAATTACAGCTGACGTGATGGTGAACTCACCTCATTGATAACATCATCTTGAGGGACCACGTTAACCTTTGTGAGGAGATTTGCTGGTACTCCAGGCAGATGGGACCTGCACTGTGTCCAGTCTCAACATGCACTCATTTTTACAGAGTTCCAGTTTTGGCTTACTGAGTCTTCATGTATTTCCCACTTAGTTCCATGACAGTATGAATTCTACAACACCCATGATTCCAGCTCTACATTACATGCATGGAGTGAGGTATGCTTAGTGGAAACATCTAGTATTTAATTGTAGTGTTTAATTCTCCTTGTGGTCTCAGCCTCTGTGGATGGTAGCCAGAAGCTTGCAGGCAACTCACTGCTCACAAGATCCTCTGATACTTCTCATGGCCCCAGGAAATAAAATGTCTAAAGTCAAAAGCACTGGAACAAAATACACATGTAGGTCATGAAAAAGTGCAAACTCCCTTTCTCTTAATATTTTCTTGTAGTGTGATCTCATTTTAGGTGTGCAGGGCAGTCTCAGGAAAGACTGAAAGTCTTTTCCTTCCAAGTTGAGAAATTTACAGTCATCAAGCACCTTTTTTTTTTTTTTGCAGATAGGACAGTGAACATTGTCCTTATCAAAACAACTTGAAATTCAGCGAAGGGTGCTACCTCGCCTCAGACCATCATCAGCTGGAGTTGTGTGTCTTCTAGATGCCAGGACCTGTGAGTTGCATAATCCAAATATTCACAAGTTACAAGTGTTGACAGCACCAATTACAATCCACAATAGCTACAGGTGCTTAGCTCCTCTGAGCAAAACAATCATTTGGGTATCTTCCACTCATAAATGAGTGAGATTTACAGTCAGAGATCCTCAGTGCAGGAAGTCCAGGAAGTCCCTTTCCTTGTTTTATCCGTTCCTGCAATACAGCCACAGAAGCCTTCTTTCTCATCAGTTGGTTGAACCCAGCAGTAATTTTTTTTCAGCAGCCATATAAATAATACAACCAGTCAAAGACCTCTTAAAATATAATTATGTCCACAGTTTAGTTTTTATTCACTGAAAATAACCCTTTCTTAATGTGCTTTTAGATTAAAAAATAAGAAGCAAACTCTTTGATTTCCTATTTAAATCCATATAAATGCTTTAAAAAGGATACAGTGATTAGGCATTATTATAGTTAAATTCAGTACTCTACCACTTCAATTGAATAAATGACATTTTATTTTCCTAATATATTGCAGGGGAAGAATAAAACGCCTGTTACACAGAAAACTCGAACTAAGTAGAAAAACACATTTTTAATGGCTACATAATATTAAATGTGGATAAAATTGGGGAAATGGGTGGAAGTTGGCAGATACAAGATCAAATGGCTAGAAGGAACATCAACTGAAGTTGACTTTGGCATATATAATTTACGTTGGCCATTTTTCTGGGGCCAGTAGCTTGATCAAAGAAAAGAATAACAGGATCTTTCTCATTTTGGTGTACCATATCTATTTTGCTACATTCTCTCCCTTCTTTTTTCATCCTGGTCTCTTTTCCTCACCTCACACACACACACAGAGTATCTGCAAATCTCAGAAAAAGCATAACTGAATAGGAGAATATTTTATTGTCACACTCAGCCTCTATGCAGAGTACACATTCATTGGGGTGAAATAGATCCTGGAATTTAAAGGAACTGGCTGATCCACTGTAGTAAGTCCCACATCTTTGGGACCGCACAAAGCCCCACTGAGAGCAGCGTAGGATCTTTCCTGTGAAGGATGTGGGTCTGCCCTTGGTCCTGGGATTGAGAAGTGAGAGTCACCACGCAGAGAGCACCACTGGATGCATTCAGGTCTGCTTTGGGTCTGCTCCCAATGCATGGAGCTGATGGCTGGGTGTGTCTGCACTCCCCGGGCCCAAGAGGTAGAAGTTAAACATAAACAGAACACTAAGACAATGTAACTTATCGTTACTACAGCACAGGCTGTATTGCAGAGCTTGCATTTATTTCTTTTTCTTGGTCTCAAATGTCTCCACTTCACAGCACCACAATGAAGCAAAGTGCTCTTTTCTGTAGTTCCCTAGGTGGGTGCAAAAAGGGTGGTTTGGAAAGCTGCAAAGTGAGGGTGGGGAAGAAGGTGGCACACAGATTCTTTCATCATCTGTAGTTTCTAGAAATGCTCTTCTAGAACGAGTGCTAAATTTGGGGTTTGTTATTTGGGAGAGGTTTATTGCTGGTGAAAATTAATGCTGGTGGTGTTTTGAAAGGCTTTATTGCATTCACTATTTTACTGAAGTAAGAGCCCATAATATTTTGTCTTTCATGATGTTATGCCATATTCCCCAAGTGAGTCCTATTAACTTAAATTTCTCAGAATAATATAATGTGGCCTACTGTGTTCTAAAGTACTGTGCACTTAAAGCCCACCAGCAAATAAATAAAACATCCTCCACAGCTGTTATAAAAGCTTTTCCACCCCTAGAAATTCCCCAGATAAATTCTTTTTCTAACCATAAGGGCAGAGAGATTCTGAAACATCTTTTTAGCTATACCGAATCATGGAACCATAAAAAAACACTGAAAGAGATCACAAAAAGGTTATCTCGTTCATCTCCTAACTATGCTGAGTTCATTCCTGATAGATATTTGTTTATTCACTCCTTTATAATTCCTAATGATGAGGTCTTCATGACCTATCCAGGAAATTCCTGGGCTTCACTTACCATCACGAAGTATTTTCTCCCTTTAATAAGTAACTTGAATTATTCTTGCTGCAACTTAAAACTATTAGATTTTGTCCTGTCCACCATGGGCACAATGAATGAATTATTTTTTCTATCAGACTTTGGTGTGTATGAATACTTTTATCAAGCATTGATTAATGTCTGAGCATTACCTTCATGAAGCTAGACACTCCTAAGTCTTTCAGCTCATTCTCAGAGGTCATATTTCTTGTTGGTCTGCAAGAAACTCTTTCCATAGTAGGCTACATCCTTCTTGAAACACGAGCACAAACTGGAGAGAGTACCCCAGCTGAGGCCTGACTAGTCCTGGACAGAACTGTATGGTCTTATCAGGTGCCTCACAATCTGTACTCCTGATTATTCATTTTTATGCAGTGCTTATCCTGTCTGCACGGCATTATGGGCTTGTGTCGATGAGCTGGAACCCCCGGGTCCTTTTCTGAAAATACTATCGTTCCACAAGTGTAGTTCTTTGGTGTATATTTTTGGTGTTGATTACTGTTGCTCAACATAGCCTCCTGATCTTGTCCCAAATGAATTTAATCCTGTTTCTTCTTAAAGATTGTGTTCCTGTTTTTTTGACATCTATTTGCACTACTGCTGTACTTCTGCAGCTTCAGTTTTATGCCCCTCAGAAGCACATGTCCCGTTTCCTCATAGAATCATCAATGAAACAGAACAGATATGGGCCCAGCACAGAATATCTGTCTATTTTGATACATCCTTCCATCCTAATGGTCAAAACAGTCCTGTGTGGGGATGCTTATTACACATTTTTATGTCGTTGACAATTTTTGCTATATTTTATGGGAACGATACAGGAAATAGGAGTTAAACTCTGCTGAAGTCCCGACTTAATGGCCTCTGCTGCTGCTCCCCTGCCTGCAGACATTCCTGGGTTGTTACAGTAGCACATTAGTCTGGTAGGATTTATTCTTGTCATAGAATATGACATTTGCTGTGTATAACTCTTGTTATTAGGTTACCTATTCCAATTACCTGTTCCAATCACTTCTTTTACTCCAGAATATTTCTGGGAGAAGAAGTTAAAACTGACTAGTCTAGAATTTATTGGTTCCTTTCCTGCCTTTTTTACAGACAGTCACTATATTTGACCTTTTTCAGTTTTCTGGTACCTCACCCATCACCAAAGGATTTTAAAGAGAGCCATTAATGGTTGTGAGAATGAGCAGGGAAATAAATACAGCCTTGGTGAACCTGACAGAAAACCATTGGATCTCGGCTTAAAAGCCTGACTGAGCACGCACGAGGTGTTAACATTTGGTAACATTCAACGTGCTGTACAACCTTATATATACACTGTTATTTATTAGAGCCACGCAGTTTTGAACATCTTAATCTCTGGAAGATTTTTCAACAGATGGACTATGTGAACTTTGTCTTTTCTGAAATGTTAGGAGAATTAGAAACAAATGTACGAGGCTCAGAAGTCCAGGAATTTTCGCTCTTGGAAATGGCACGGGTGCTTTCTGGCAAGAGTGCAACCTGTCTGTTTTGGCTCTCAGAAGCAAAGTCATAGTTCCCATTCTAAATCTAATTAGAAAACACTATAAAGAGAGATTTAAACATTACCAAATAGAAAAAAAATATTGACATTGCCTAATTTGTAAGGAGAGTAACTAATAAATAAGAGCATGAATTAGAATTGAAGATGGCACTCTAAAGAACCAAAAAGACTGAGAACAATAATCCTGCACTGGCAATCTCCTTGTCACGTCAGGTAACATCCTACATTGCTGCCAAAGGAACTGCATTACAAATCTGTAAATAAGGAAAAGTTGGTTTGTAACCTAAATCCTGAATTTGATAACCGTGTTCCTTCCTTAATTAAGAACAAGAAAAGTTCTCTCTCTTCTTGAGAAGCCACTGGAAAAAAACTCTCCTGGATTAAAAAAAAATATTCCTGTTTTGAAACTTGCCTCTTGCCACTGTGATCTTCACAGGTGATTTTTAGGTGCTTTATGCTGTTTCTAGTCCATTCACATAAAGTGTCAAACAGGAAAAAGTGGTTTTATTGAAGGAGAGCGTATCTGAAATAAATTCTGATATGAGTTTGCAATTGAGGGGAGTTAATACTTCAGTTTAAATTAAATGTATACTGAAGCAGTTTTCCTCTGTCTTTCTAAACTAATGGAAATAAAATTGCAGATAGGTAAAAGTGTTTTCTGGAGTCAGGTTCTAAATGGATCAACCTTCTTTATTAGGAATATTCTGGTTGTATTTGTTTGTTATTATTGGTATATGTAGTGTACATTCTTCTTAGCATCCTGCATAGCTAAAATGCTGCATTTAACAATGATGCATTTCAAAAAATCTACTCTTCTGTTTGTCACAGCAGATACGATTTATTCAATTATTATAGTAGTCCCTCAACTAAGTAAAAATCACCTTTACACTGCACAGGTTCCTTCAGTCACTCAAGGCTTTCATATTGTAAAAAATGGCTGAAGTAATTAAGGCACTTCCCCTTCAATAGCAAAGGCTAATAGCTGCTGAGATCAGCCTTGGGGTATCTATCAGAAACTGAACAGAAAAATGGGCTTTGAGGATTTCTTGTTTTGTTTTGTTTCTGTCATACAAGTCTAATAACTGACTTCATTACTATAAAATTGTTTGCACTTGGTGAGTCACTATTCTGTAAAAAGCACCTGGATATATTTAGCACTTAGAGCATGGTTGTTTTTATGTCTCACAGCTACTCATCCCCGAGCTCCTCTCCCGCAGTGCCAGGGCTGTGAGTGCTAACAGGCTTTAATTGCCCTCAGCAGCCCCTCCTGGGCTGGGGCCCCACCCACACCCTCTACCCATGGGCCCAGGAGCTCCTTTTAAGCTTGGCCCTGAGCTCTTATGCCTGGTTTGAGCTTCTCTGGGTCGCAGCCTTGTGTTCTGTCTCTGTCTTGGTGGGATGGTGATTCTGTGTTGCAGGTAGGTGGTTTCCTGTCTCTTGTTCCTGCATGGGCACCCTGGATGGGTCTTTCGTGTATTGGTTTTCTTATTCCTATTTTGTGTGTGTGCTTTCCTTTGCCCAAGGCCTAGCAATACACAGAGGAGTATTTGAGCCATTAGAATGCATCAGAAGACTTTATAGAATTAGGCATAAAGACTTCTTTCCATTTATTCTGTTTAAATGAAGGCATGAAAGGATAGAGTGGTATAGCCATGTTTCTAAAGGCTTAGGAAACAACTGCTCATCTGCAGGGGTTTTATCAGAATAGCCAGAAAACATTGGGTCAGACCCTCAACAACTAGAACGTTGAGTGGCTTTGAAGAATTTACACCGACAGCTGAGCTTGGGTGATTTGCATTAGGCAAAAATGTAATTATTTCAACTAAACAGATAAATCTACTCAAATAGAGAAATGGTTCTAGCACATGGCAGAATTAAAACCAGGAGTAGAAGAGGAGCATTGGCAGTTCCTACTATCCTGAAGACTGCAGCCAAACCAGCAAAGATTTAAGGAAATGACTCACAGTACTCACAAGAAAGAAAAATATCATAGTAATGGCAAGGAAAGCTAGGTTAATATAACCAAACTATTCAAGTCAAGTTTACTAGCCCACAGAGGCAGAGACAGGAAGCACTGAAATGACTGAGTAACATTCCTAAAACAAGTCTGTAATAGTGTTTTATCAGGTTAGTGACTGTAAATGTCCAAGAACTTCAGTGGATGTGTTGGAATACATTTTGCTCTTGGACACTTTCATACAGACATGCTGGGAGTAAATGCCTTTGCACATGTAACAGAGAGAGATTGGATCCAGAGATCTGAGTGTAATGAGTACTCTTTGATAATGCTGTGAAGCACGTTCTTCAGCTTGCCTAACAAATACCTGAGTCTCAATATGCTAATTTTTAGAATGTTGCTATAAAAAAAAAAAATCCTGTGCTTTGTTTATTTTTGGGCAAATGTTTTGTACTGCTCTTAAAAAAAAGTACCTCTAAATGCATTTATTAGCAAGGCTAATTATTTAGGATTGCTTGCTATCTTACTGCATGAATAGGCTACAAAGAGTAAAGAAAAGGCTGATATTCCAGAAGGTTCTGTGTCAATTTAGAATTCATGTGAAAAACTTATGCCATAGTGTAATATTTATTTCCAAACCCAAACAGTTATTGTAATGGTGTTTTTCTGGAATAATTGGTGTTGCTCTCAGCACAATCTTCAGTGGGCCAAGATAGCAGGGCTGCCTGATTGATACCCTTTCTTTTTTCCTTTTTCTGAAAAAGCAGTCATCTGATGACAGGATGGAGGCAGTGGACACAGGATAGCATGCAGTCCTGAATGGATTTTATTGAGAACATGATCGCATTAAGGGTGGCCACTTACTGTAGCAGTTGTACACGGGAGTGTTACCTTCTCCTATGGTTCAGTCTTTCTGCAGAGCTGTGAGCAACATTGGGATTAAAGTAAATTTGCTTTCTGGAGAAGTAACTGGCTGGGACTACCAGTCACAAGTCCCCCTAGGTATAAGGTAGAAAGGTGTATACAGAAGAGGTATGAAGTGTAAGTAACTTTGTAAATGCGTTGTGGTATGTACAGCTTGCCTATGTTCTGTGTGAATGCCATCCTGCTTCAGCTGGGGCAGCCACCAGAGCAGTTTCAGATATTCAGGTGTGTCCTCTACAGCAATCTGAGATGCTTGGGTGGCTTCAAGGTATGTGGCTTGTTGCACTCTGTCACAAATGCCCAAGTATGGAGCAGTGTTGTCCTTCTCTGGATCCATGTTGCACTTCTCTATGTGGTTCTAATACACAGCTCTGCGTGGATGAAATGCAAAATAATCTAACAGTCTTCCTTTTTTTGTCCTAGTATGTGCACTTTAAATGAGATGAATAACTAACTTGACTTGGTTAACCCTAGGGGAAGGCCTTTTAATTATTAACTTAAATACTTGTGGGAGTTTTGCACATTTTGCTCTAAGAATGTTTTGCATTTTATGCTGAAATGGGCTGAGTGTGTCTTATCTGACTCTGTCGGGATATTTAAAATAAATCTTTTGACTCCAGTACAAAGCCACTGGCTGAGACCGTTGAACTAAATCAATCCAAGCAGGTGCAGCAGGGATTTCAGCTGACAGGAGCAGCACCCTTCCATACAGCCATCATGCCTGAGAAGGAGCTGCCAGTTAGGGAAAAGCATTGCTATTTTTGCTGGTGATGTAAGAGCAGGGAGGTGAGGGCTCCCAGTTATGAGGTGTAATACTGCAGTCCAAGGGCTTCTGTGCAGGTGCTGTGTTCCAAATGAAGCTCACTTGACTCGTCTGTACCCTCCCTGAACCTGTTTTGTGTCACAAACTGGACAGTGCTGGAGTGGCAAAGGGCATATAGGACTTGAGGTGAGAAGATGAGGAGTACTTGATCATTGTATATTGAAAAAAATCAAAAAATACCCTGTAGCAGACAATCCTCCCCCAGTGGATGAACAGCTGCTGCAGTGATGCTGAACACTGATGTACAGGACAGACTTCTTGAATGTCCTTGCAGAATGTAGTGGTCAAGAGACACACCTGCAATATCCTGTCCTTCAGCAGGTAAGGGAGAGCAGGACTCAGATCCCTGGGGATAGGCACCTTGTGGTACCACAGCATCAGTGTTTGGCTAATGCCACAAAAACTGTGGACACAGCTGCTCTGAAAGAGCTCAAGCTGACTGATTGTGTATGCATACCTTGATTAACACAGCTGGATGATTGTTGACATGAGATGATAAAGAACGGCCATCGTTCACTGTTGTGTTTAAGCCTGGTTTCATGTGTACAAAGAGGTTCACCAGAATCAATGGACTTAATAGTGTGACTTGAATTCATGTCTGCTTAATTGTTGCTGGAAGGGGAGTGACTTCCAACTATGGCATGTAAAACAACGCACTTCAGGAGGCAAGCATAATCACCAACAATATGGCATGAGAAGGAGGTAAAAATTTGTATTTGACTGTTATACGCAAGCCTGAGAGAGGAAAAAGTTTGACAAGTGGAACATAACATGCAGTGGGGAATAGTGCTTTGGAAGGTGGATTGTTGCTGACTTAAAAGTAGATGTTTTAATTGGGGAACAGATTTTGAATACTTCTCCCACAGTTTAGTAGGAAAGTATAAGGCCACTTAGGAAAACCTATTGGCTACTAATATTTATTCTGTTTTTGAGGCAGCATTGCCAGCTAGGTGCCATTGCCATTCTGGTGAAAGCTCACCTTTTTCTGTCATGGAGCTGATAAAACAATAGCTAATCATTGAAAAGCCTCCATGTGCTCACACCGGGTTAAGTTTCACAGGCAGCATTCCTGGGTCTTAGAAATGAGCTGCTGTGGCACTGTGATTCCTGAGCTATGAGAAAATGTTTTCTTTGGTTTACAGGTGGGTTAATATTGGAAATGCCCATGAACAGTGCCAGGTATTATTTGCTATGATAAGGAACAACAGTTTAGTTTTAATCCTGTGCTTGGGAGGAATACATCAGTCATGTACCCTCTGCATGGAGAGAGCAAATTTCAGAGTGACTTCTTGGTTTTTTGGATCTTACTACTATAGTTATAGAAATTTAGGCAGGTCCCAAATGTGGTTTTTCACATCTTGTTTTCTTTCTTGTGATGCATTAATTAGATCAGGGTTGTGGTTTTTTAAAAATTGCCTGTTTTTTACACTTGTAACCCAGGTACTACTCTTAAAGGCAGCAATATAAAGGAAGGATTAGTTAAATTGGTGATTTTTCAGTTTCATGCAAAGTGAAACATGAGCCATTAGGAAAAGATTGCATTTCTAGACTCTTAAACATCTTTTGCACATGCAGTTATTTTAATGTTTAGTCTGTTCTAAGTATTGGGGGACCACTTTCCATGGATTTTGCTTACTTTGGTTGGAATGGACCAGTCTCCCTCATGATCAACTTGTCTGGCTGGAAATCCTGAGGAAGAGGAGGAGGTTCTCAGGCTTTGCAGGGCTTTTTGCTCTCCCTTCACAGTGGCACGATTTCTGTCAGGCTTTTTGCTCAGCCAGTGGCCTGTCAGGGATTCTCCAGCAGCCTCTACTCAGGCTTTACTCCCCCTAGAGCAAGCCAGAGGTCTGTAGTGTAGTGAATGAAATTTGCTCTGGATAGAGCAACTCAACCCAAGAGGACCCGGGTCTGAGAAGTGCCTGCAGGGCTGTGGCTGACCAAAAGGAAAGCATCCCAGTCACTGTCTTGCCTATGGATAATTGGCATTTTGTATGTTCTATCCCACTCCCGTCATAAACCTTGAACAGTTGCAGTTGCTGGAAGCTAAAATAAAGGACCTAAGCGTGACTTTCAACATGCTGAATTCAAATGTAAATGCAGCATGAAATGAACCTGTGGACCTTTATCTTCCTTGCAAGATGTGCGATTAAAACAAAAATTAACCCAGAAACATTCTTAACCCAGTGAAGAACGTGCTGTCGTTGACCTGGGTTGACACACTGACCCAGTGCGGTGGGACTAATCCCTGACAGTTTATATGGCTCGTAAGATGATGTAATAAATTTCAGTATGAATATGAAATGTTTAGTGTACAAATGGGTTCCTCATGTTTTTTCCCTTGAGGTTTTACGAGGTCTGGTCCATTGTTGTGAATATATCATTGCTTTTCCATCTTGCTGTCAAGTAGAATGGCTGAAGATTCTTTGGTTCAGGCACGGTATGAAAGCACATTGTGTCCACAGGGTTTGGGGCTAAGGACTCCTGTGAGTAAGAACATGGCACTGGACTCAGTTGCTTAGTCAGGTGTATCAGAAATATGAATAATGTACCAGTGCCCTGGTGTTTATCCAGCAAGATGAGGATGTTGTCTTAAAAAGCAATCTGCAATTGATTTTTTTTTAAATTGTAAACTATTTGGTATATTTTTCTTTTCTTATGTAAGAAAGTTGTATTTCTTTTCCTCTCTGACAAATGAAATAAGCTGTTGCAGGAGTTTTCTGTAGTGCTGGAAAGTAAATGTACCTCTAATAGTTTATGGTGGCTTGAAATCAGCATTGGTAGAATGCCTAAAAATTCCTGCTTCCTGTTGAAAGTACATTCAGCACACTGGGACACATTTGTCTGGATGTGATCTGTGGGTCTACTTTTTTTTTTATTTACACTAAATTTGCAGTGATTCCTGTTATTTCAAACCACATACACCCACACAGCTATGGTTACTTGGAATCTGTCTTGACTGGAATATATCAGGGGTAATTGGGTTGGTATGCCATCTTTTGTTGATAATTGGAAACTCTTGGATCTGACACAAGAAGTTAACAAATTCCCTGTACTTAGCCATATGCTTTAGAAGTTCTTGCAACAGCAATTTTCAGGTCATTTGTCTGGCTAGGACTTGAGAAGAAACATATGGCTACTGCTTATGTCCTGCCTTATTATTCTTAAGAGTATTATTTCATAAACAGAAAAGAGCTCATTAGCTGGTAAATTATTCATAGACCTCTCTGGAATTGTACCAGATATGCACAGGGACTCTTGAAAGGGTCTTTTTTAACAGCCCACATTTGGAATTGTCTGGGCAGAGATATATTTTTCTTTTCAGTAAGACAAATAAAACCCTACAAAGCCGTTCATCTCAGTTAAATCCAACTGCATGGCAATTTCACGTTAAATACTTCTCATGTGTGATTAAGAATAAAAACCACTTGCTAATAAATCATGGCTGTAGCTGTAACTTGCATTCTGATGAACTGTGTGTCACTTGTAGCAAGTAATTAAAGAGCTCATATGCACAGCAAAGAGGACTATTTTTTAATTACGTGGTTACATCAGCTTAAGACTATCCCAGTTCCAATGGTCCTTCCTGGTATTGGTCAAATATTCTCTGGTGCCACCTAATGGTAAGATTGTCCCTTTACTCTGGAGTGAGAAGAAACGATGGGCGCCCACCACATTTATTGCTGCACTTAGGCCCTTCGGGATCAGTGTTGTGGCCTGAATATGCATATAATAAAAAAAGGCTCCTGACCCCAGTTGCTTCCAGTCAAAACATTTCACTGTTAAAGGGAAAAGTACAGTAAACCCTGTAGTACTTCCTTTAACTGTTCTAACTGAACTGGTTTTTAAAAGGTTTGGACACAAGCCTGAACCAAACCAACTAGAACTTAAATCAAAGCTGCGTTCTGACAGTAACCCATAATTTCCTAAAAGCCAAATGCTGTTCACCCTTATTCTACTGGGAATGCAACATTCAGGTTTGTGATACGGCTTTGTGTTTATTTTTTTTCCTGTGTTCTTGCCACAATGCTGTAATTTCCAGGAAATGGAGAGATGCCTCTTTGGATGTGGGGAATGCAGTAAGGGTAGATGTGAACAGTGCCCCTTTATTCTCACCCTTTCCATAGCCCCTGAGTGTTACAGAGCACTGTGCTCTCTGCACACCTCACCAGGCAGGCAGGGTGCTGAAAGCCAGTCTCTTTACCTGCCCAAACTCACCCTTAAAAGACATGGATCTGGCTCATTCCTGTCTGCAGGCAGTTCTTCCTAGTTTCCCTTTTAAGATTTGGTCTTTTCATTATTGTTTTACTTCCATTTGCCTACCTTTAAATATGCTCTAGCAGTGGGAAGTGGGCATGCTTACAGTGTTACCTTTGAATGTCACTGGGGCCTTGCTATGACAATTGACATTCTTTTCTTGGAGTGTGTGGGGAACTGTTCTGCTAGGGAAGAAGTAACTTCCTGCTCTAAATAAAGTAAAAATGCACGTGAATATTTAGCTCAGTTGGTTTGAGCCTGGTGCTGATAATGCCAAGGCTGTGGGTTCAACCTCTGTACAGGCCATTCACTTAAGGGCTGGACTCGATGGTCCTTGTGGGTCCTTTCCAACTCAGAATATTCTGTGATACTTTATCTCAAGTCAGTAGGGAGAGAAACTGTAGTGGGGCAACACTACATGTAATTCTATGATTCTTGTAAGGAGCTGCTGGGAGGGACAGTGTAGCCAAAGGATGTTGCAAAAGAACTACTTAAATGAACTATTTCCTAATCCTCTGGAAAAGAATGTTCGGTATGTTTTGACTGATCAATTCTGCTATCACACATTTTCTGAATACCTGGTTAAGATGGAATTAATAGTTGAGGCAAATAAACAGCAATACCCTAGAGATGAGGAACCGTTTTCTCCAAATAGCTGAAATATTAGGTTTGCTGCCAATTTCTGAGACTCAAAAGGCTATTGAATAACGTAATTGTCAGTTATTCTAGTCAGAACTGACTGTGCCCAACACAATGTGAGCTGCAGATTTCCCCTCTAATGTCCTGTTCAGAACAAGACTTAGTTTTTTCATGTTCTGAATCACCTTTCAATGCCATTGTTGAGTCTTTTCTTCAAGAACAAACATCCTTGCAAAAAAGAACCATTTGCATGGGTGGGAGTTCTGATATCGCTTTTAGAGAAGTTTCATTTCAAAGTGAATTGTTCTGCTGGTTAGCTATAGAATGGTTGTATTTTGGAGTTGGAATTGACTGCTTCTTTGTGGGCAATTATATTGTCTTTTGGGGGGAATAAAAGCACCTTTCTGCTTTCTTCTGGGTATTCTAGAAGAGAATGCTATTGCTATTGGGCATTAGTACATGTGAATAACATGGATAAAGTAGTCACTATAAAAGTGGCATTTTTCCCTTTGCGTA
The DNA here is from genome assembly GCA_013399875.1 of Gymnorhina tibicen. Taxonomy (NCBI): domain Eukaryota; kingdom Metazoa; phylum Chordata; class Aves; order Passeriformes; family Artamidae; genus Gymnorhina; species Gymnorhina tibicen. Next base: position 1,421,221 of record VXAZ01005703.1, on the reverse strand, counting down.
AGCATGACTAGGGAGGAAAATATTGTGGGCCAAATTGTTTGCAGATGTAACTGTTGTGGTTTCACTGAGTTACAGGCAGATTTGAAAAGATTTTGTCCCAATTGGAGATAATATGTGCAAAGCACTGCTGATGGTCTGGCCAATCTGTGGGTTCTCAGTCTGAGCTGAGAAACTGGCACTCTGCTTTTGAAAATCTGGCTTTGAGGACTGCACCATGTTACAAAACCACAGGGTTTGGCCTGCATATGAAACTAACAGCCTGAATAGAAATATTTGGGTTTTTTTTTTAGGCCAACCCCATAATAAAACTGTGTTTCCTTCCCTGAGTTGTAGATAAAGAAAAGAATCCTTTTCTGTGGGTGGATGGCTCTTGTCCTCAAAGGCACTTGTCACTGACTGTAGTCAGCTTAATATTGGCTCCTGGTTTGGCTGGGATTCTTCTATGGGAAAAAAGGCCAAAGAATTCAAGTTAAAACTTTCCACCATGTACAGAAAACATCTTGATCCTTCCTGGTTGTCATTGTAAGCAAACTGTTGTTGCTTTCATGATTCCTCATGATCTGCAACTCACAAGCCCCAGTCATGAGTAACTGTCAACTCCAAATGCTTAAAAATCATGAAACTGGCCCCAGGTCATGACATTGAGATACTGTTAAGCCAAGTAGCTCATGCTTATGATCACTTTCTACATATCAGGAAAGGGGAAAGGAAAGAAGGAATTAATTCCCTAATTATGGGGCTTCAGTGGGTGAAGCCTCAGGACATGAACACTTGTCAGTACTGCAGTGAATAGCAATAGCTCTGCTCAAACTCTCTAGTTATGTCTGCAGCTTGGGTGAGACAGCTCATGCCCTAAGCTCAGAGTGGAGATGCATTTAATCTCTTGAAAACTATCACCTGCCTCCACAAAAAGTGCGGGACCCAGCACTGGTACTTCCTATCTTTAAAATGCTAGTACTGCCTCAGCTGTGCTGGGTAGTGCCTCTTTGGGTGTTGCTGGGTTGATTTTGAGCTATCTGTCCCAGAGGAAAATGAAAAACAGGGCAGCTAGATTTTGGCTATTTGCTTTGACTCCCTATTTTGGTTTTGTGGTGTTTTTCATGTAGCAGATGTGTCAGATGTGAGATCCAGGTCTAGCAGCACATTACCTTGACAGTGGGCTGTGTGTGGTTATTTCCAGAGGCCACTAAAGGAGACTCAGATTGAGTATTTCCTTAGGATCATAGCCTTGGGACAGACAACACACTGCATGCTGAGTTCTCCTATGAGTGACAGGCTATAGGAGTACTAGGGGCTTAGTGGGTTTATAGGCTGGCAGAGAACCCTGGAGACAGACATTAATCAGTAGTGAAGCTCAATCAAATATAATCTTCTTGCTGCTGGAAAGAGAATGAAAAAATTGCTGGTATCAGTTACCACCATGGTGCTGGTGCCTGGAAAATGCTGCGGGAAGGCCAGGACTGATGTATCCCACTGGCAGCCCTTATCAAGGCTCCTGCAGAGCCCTTCTGAAAATAAATGTCATTCCAGAGAAATCTCTGTCCAGGCAAAAAGACTTCCTGTGAGTAATAGGCAACTTATAAAAATGGGAGCTGGATGCAAAATGTGGATCCAGTTTGGGCCCTTCCTTTGCTTAGAAGCTTCTAAAGAACTCAAATTTTACCTCATTACTTTCAGACTATTCATTGTTTTCTGCTGCTTTCACCCTGGCCCCTGGGGATCTGTTCCTACTGGGTTCTGCTTCCAGAGCAAATTACCGTGGGAGTCTGAAACAATCTTTTTGAAACTGAGCTCCTTCTTGAAGCACCTCCTGTGTCACTGATACCAACCTCTGCAAAAATAAACAGCATCTCTGGTTCTTACTTCCTTGGTCCCCTCTGCTGTCAGCCCAGTCCTTGTTCATGTGCTTTTGTAAACTTCAGGTGGAGAAGCAGAGTTTCAGAGACCTTTCCTCAATGCAAAAGCAGCATAGGTCAGGGTCTGCAGTGTTTTGGGGGTGGCTCCTGGCCCCTGTAAGCAAATCCTTGGTCTCTCATAGAGGCTACAAAGTCAGTGACCGAATTCCCCCAAAATAAGTCCCTGACAAACTGCAGTCTGTTTCCTGTGTCCCAGGGTATAGACGGGATGTAAGTCTGGGAGTGTTGTTGGTGAGACAGGGCAGTAATACTCTAGAGAATCTCCCTCAGTACAGGGGCACTACAGAGGAGAAGAGACGGAGTTGTCATAGGGTGCCTGGGATAGGAACTTGCTGAGCAAATTGTGCCTGAAATAAGACTCCCCACTTGAACCTCATTAAATCTGTGACTGTCCTCAGTACCACAGTATTTCTTTGTTTTACAGGAGCTTTAGCCCCATCAATGAATGAACATCTCAGAGGCAGTGGGAGCACTGGTGTTTCAGCCCTTTCAGCAAGTGCCTGTCTCTTACTGTTCCTTGGCTGTCAGGTGTTATGCACTTTAATTTTGACAAAACCCCCTCAAACTTGGAAGACTTACAGAAAATTAAATGTGAGCTCTTTAGATTTTTCTTCTATCTGTGCTGCCTAATAATCTTATCAGAAAGATGCTTGACTTATTAAATTTGCTGAAATATTTGCTCCTGATAAGCCTTATCAAGCACCCTTTGTGCTTCTCCGTCAGCCTGAGAGTGCCCTCTGGTGTTGGCAGTTCTGGTGGCAGCACGGCATTCCGTGTGCTGCCTGGCAGGGTCTCCTGGAGCCACAGCAGCTCCTGCCAGCGGCGCTTGTCAGCCCGGGATCCTCCGGGCTCATCCTTGCCTTATACCGTGTTTCTGGGCAGAGGAACGCAATGCAGCAGTGAGACACGCTCGTGGCTTGCCTCTTCTAGTAAATTGATCTACTTTTTACTATGCTGTTGTTTAATATTCCTTGGCAGGCTTGTCCGGGAAGTCCGTGCTGTTGTGCAAGAGAAGCACACTGGCCTGCCTGCTTTGTTACACTGTTGATGTCTGTGTCCTGCATGTGCAGAACAAGTAACACTGGTGAGCAGCCGCGCATCGTTTGTTCACCTTCTTCCCCCAGAGCCACCATCTATTTTGTTTTGCCTGGGTTGGTTATTTTGCTCAATGACTAATCAGCTGCCAAGCTGTCCATTTTTCTCTAAATGCCAGAGAGCTTCAGCTGCTCTAACAGCACCTGAAAGCCTTTGGCATTTTGGGGTCACTGGTCTGTACTTGCTGTCAGTGCTAATACTATTTGGTTTTCAATTTTAGACTTTTATGCCTTGTGCAAAGCTGCATGTGGCCAGGATGTTTTACTGCAGTGTCCATGGCTCATAAATTCTTAACCCACAAAACCCAACAGGGAATAGTGAGGAAGCCCAAAATGGGGGTGATGTGTGTACACATAAACCAACACTTCAGCTCTGTGTCTTTCAAAGCAAATAACGAGCGGGATTTCACCTCAGCACCGCAGGCCAAAGTAGGAAGAATATCTTAACATGTTGTTTAAGCTAGAAGGGAGTCTTCCAAGTGAGAAAACATCAGCCAGAAAAAGAAGTTGCAAGATACAAAAATGAAATTGAGAATTTTTATTTAAGCTGTGAATGCATCCCTGAATGTGGGCAAATAGGGAACAATTTATTAAACTACCAGGTCCGCTTGGAAGGGTATTTAAATTTATTATTCAAAGTACCAAGGAATGAATAAATGGGCTGTTAAATACAGGAAAAAAGAAAGGAATGACAAAATAGATGATTCTTGTTGTGAGTTAATATTTAACTCATAAATACCTTTAGTCCATGAACCCAGTGTCTGAAACCTCTATGCTGGTTTTAGCAGTATCTTTCAAAGTGTATAAACTAAACAAGCAATTGTTACTGACTTGGGTCACATTTCAAAGTTTCTGTGAGTAGCAGTTGTATGAAGCACTGAAAGGAGATGCTGAAGAGCCCCTCACTGTTCTGGCTTGTGGCTAACAGTAACACACAGTGGTAGACTTAGGCCCATGCTCTATTATTTCACTGTTTCACGTACCAGCACTTCATTTTGCAAGTTCAAGTTTTGACTTGTGAGGCTGAGCCCACAGGGGAAGTGGATGTGGCATTAAACCTGTTTTCTCTTATTTGCCTGCTCTGCTTTTGGTACCCTGACCCTCACTTCCCCTGTGAAGGGGTGGCAAAGCAGTGGGAGCAATTCTGCAGAAACGCTGGGAGGAGATGCACGGCCTTTGATCTCAGCTATGACTGGACTTGAGATACATTAGCTGGAAGTACACAGAAAAGCTGGGACCTGTTACTGAACACCAGAAAAAACACTTTGGCCTGATAGTGATGTTGATCCAAACATCACATCCAAACTTTAAATGATCCAAAAGACCAAAACATTGCTCTGTGACATTCTCCATGAAAAGATCTGTCCGCACTTCTGATGTGACTCAGATTCAGCAGGGATGGGAAGCACATGGGAAGAGCTGATGACAGCTTAGGACAGGCTGAACTGAAGGCATTGAGCCTCTCTAAAAAACGGAGTGGGAAGGACTGCAGAAAGCATGAGGACAAGAAAGGAGGTGGCTTGGGGAATGTTTATGGGCAGACATGGCCTAGTATGCCAGGACTAGTTAAATGGGAAGGAGGGGAAAAGGAAAGATGCCAAACAACTTCGAAAGAAAAGGACTTGTGAGTGCTGAAGATGGGGAGCTGTGCACATAAGCAGCTGCCTGTGTAGAGGTGGGAAGAGCACCAAGGGTGTAATGCAGCACCTTTGGTTTTGTTGTGGATAAACCTTTGAAACTTTGGGGACAGCAGTCAGCACTGAGACCCGGCTTTAAACCCCTGCACCCAGCGGCCACCTCAGGAGCAGGGTCTGGGCACGAGTGAATCGAATCAGGTTTGCAGCCTGGTGCACACAGCCACAATCACAGTGGAAAGATCAGTGGAGAGGAACATTGCCTGCTGCTCCTGGGGTCTATTACAGAGCATGGCTGGCTGCACACATGGGCACAGTGGGCTGCTACCTGGAGGGCAGGTACCTGCTCTGCGTGTATTAGAGGTGATGGGTTTTGACAGAACAGCATGTTCCTCTCTCTGCAGCTGAGCTCTCTCCCGGGTGCAGGGGCCTTGGCTGATGGAGGGCCTGGTATGTGTGGGGGAAAGCTCCTTCTGTGAGTGAGGGACGGGCATCAGCCCTCCCAGCAGCAGCTGTGGTCACTGCCCTGCTTGGCTCCCAGCCTGGGCTGCAGCACCAGTAGGTTGCGTTCTTCAGAGCTGCCCACTGGGCTCTGCCTCAGCTGCTCGTCTGCATGGGGCAATGGGCAGGGAGAGGAGGAGTAAAGAGGGGATGGTGAATCTGGGAAGAGGAGAATCTCCTGGCTCTTCTCAAAGTCTCCCTGAAATAGCTGCTGTCCTCCAAACCTGAACTCCTTCCTTACAGATTCACTGTCAGTCAACTTGGTGCAACACACAGCCTTTGCTTCTGTGCCACCTTTGAGTACTCAGCTCTCTGCCCTCTTTCAGGCTCTCCTTCTATCCCTTCCTCACAATCTTGACTACAGCCCTAAACCAAAGTGTTACTGAGAAGCCCAAGGCCAGTTCTGTTGTAAAAAAACTGCTTTAGTAGGAATTCTGGTATGGGTCATGTTGCCAATGTATCTTCCTCTTCCAAGGGACATTTTTGTGGCAGTTGTTTACAGGGGGTAAAAGCAAGGGTTAATGCTCTGACAGACTGAGGGCAGGGGATTAAGAATATGTTCTATCTGCAGCTAGACAGATCTTCCTGTTCTTCCTCTATTATAATTATCGTTGTTGTTACAGTCAGTTGTAGGGCATCTAAGTGAAATTCATCCAGAATATAAATGCCTGAAATTGAGGAGGAAGGCAGAAAACAGTGAGATTTCCAAGTGGAGATGACCTCTGTTGCTCTCTGAGCTCAGACTATTTTTGGCAGGAGGCAAATGAAGCGAGGGCCTGCCTTGGAATGAAGGCAGAGCAGCTGCCAGCCCCTGTAATTAGCCAAAAGGCCTGTGGAGTGTGGACAGGAGGCTGCAGAGCACGTGGCTCCTGCCGTGGCACTGCTCAGCCCAGAACAGTGCCTGCAGGAATGCAGAGCCCAGCCAAGCCCAGATACTGCAGCTGATCCCCCGGGGAGGCCTGAGCCCCTCATCTGGGGCTGAACAGTCCCAGGGTGCCCTGAACAGGGTGCACAGGGCTGAGAGAGGCTTTGGAGCAGGAAGCACAGCCCTCGGCCTGCACGTGGGACTGACTCAGTCCTCACCAAGGCTCACCAAACAGGCTTGGATGTAATAATTACTCAGAGTAAACTGGAGCTTTGATGACCCTGAAGTGCAAGAGAATGACTCAAATACACAATAATGGATTTAATCATTTCTGTATGCGTTTAGTGTAGTTGTGGAGGAAAAAGAATTACTGCAGGCAAGATTTCTCTGGCAGCCTCTGGGTTAGTGCATCTATTGCATCTCTTCATAGGTAGATTCCAGGCCTGCCAAGAGCCTATGTGCAAAATATTTTCTACTGATAACTGAAGTTGAGTCTAATGGTTTTTTATGAATACTTGATTTTTTTTTATACTTGTGTCATGTAAGAAAGGTAATAAAGGAAACAAGACAATCAAAATGTTGTTTGTCAGGATTTTTACTACAAATATTTTCCCTCCATGATATTTAATAGCAAAACCACATTTAATTTTTCTCAAAGCAATGCATTCATTGATACAAGCTGGCTTGAGGATGCAAAGAATGAATATATTACAGTCAGGAGTCACAGAGATGAGCTCAATATCAAAGGCTATAGATGATAAATCTTTCTATGGCAAGATTCCTCTGTTGCTGCTTTCCTCCGTGGGCAGTAGTACAGCAGTATATTTGTACACTCCCCAGAAAAGCCAGAGCCAGTTCCTGGCCTGAATTTTGTCTGTTTCTAACTAAGCACAGTTTCTCTGTAGGAATGAAACCAAGCAAGCATGCAGGTAACAGGGGAAGATGTAGTTCAGCCTGCTTTACTCAAGGTGTGGAGCTATACATCAGTGCTGCTGCTTTTTCAATTTTTTTGTCTCCAGTCCTGTTCAAGCAGTGAGGAATCCATTTCTCAAGAGTAGTCTGATTTGTGGGGTCTCTCAGTTCCTCATTAGCTGCATGAGTTATGGAAAGTGGAAAACTCTCTGGGACTTGAAAAATGACGTGTGCTTCTTGTGAGGCATTTCCCATCAGTTCTGTGCTGGATTTCAGGAGCATTTTAGATAACCAATCTATTTCTCATGGGTACTCTTGGGCTATTTTATTTCCAGGTGTATGAGTTTGTTTCACGGCTTTGTTTTTAATGCTTGAATGAGACAGGAAAAGAGAAAAAAGCACCCCACCTTACACAGGAGAGAAGATGTAAGTGTAATTATCTAAGGTGTTTTTTGCTGTAGAGTCTTCTGCCTTTAAATTTTTTGTGTGTCAGCACAGTTCAAACTGCAGGGCCTTTGACTTGGATTGGCGTAGATTTTGATAATAACCTTCATTTACTCACTTCAAAACTTTCCTTTAAAACCTTCAACATTTTTTCCTGGTCTTCACAACTTTGCTGTGGTATCTGACAGGGATGCCAGATGGCCCAAAGAGATAAACATCAAACAAGTAGAATGTCCCTGCCTGCAGCCCTTTGATGGTCTCTGTGGTGACGGCTCGCTGGAGGTTCAGATCATAGAAGTACTTGCACAGCACTTTCTCTGATTTGTGCCGAGATTCAGGCCCAGAGCACCTGTCTGCACTCTGCAGCTCCCTCCAGATCTGATCCTCTTCAATCCTTTTCCTGTACACGCAGTACTTGCTCTCCTCTTGTGTTCCCAGCCAGGCGATGGTCACAGACCTGCATGTTCTCAGTTTACTGAAGGATTTGATTTTTAAGCTCTCTGGAAGAAGGGGGAATAAGGGCTTGTGGAAATGGGGGGATGCCTGTACCTTCACAGAAGAGTTAGATTCCTCTGTGGACCTCAGCTGCACCAAATAGGTGTCCAGCATCTTTCCCTTCAGGGACAAATACCTCAGCCCAGAGAGGTTTTCCGACGCCACTGTTTTGCCGTTCCTTGTTATGTGAACCCGTATTTGGCCCTGACACAACTGAAAGGTGAAGTGGATTTTCTTGTGCCTTGCCTGGTACTGCAGACTGTAGAATTTCTGCTTTTTCCCATCCAGGACCACATGAATCACTTTGCCATCTTTCAGCTCTGTCACCTTGGGTTCAGGTTCTTCCAGGGTCCTGGCGAATGTCCCGGTGTATGCGGCGCTGGCATTTGTGAGGAGATTGACAATAAAAACATCAAAGTAATACTGAGTGCTGGGGCTGAGATTGGGCACTGTGTAGGTGTTCCTGGTGCCCATGCACACCTGCCTGACTTCCCCGCTGCTCACTTTGTTGATGATGCTCAGTTCGCTGTTGGACAATATCATCACCTGCTGCGGCTCCAGAAGGTACGGAGAGAGGGACAGAGCTAACGTGGGTGGCAGCTTCATTCCAGAGGACCTGATGGCTGTCTCAGCAGCACATAAGCTCTTGTAGTTGTGCTTTTCATTAACTAGGAGACAGTACTGGATGTTTTCCCTGTGCTGCAAGACAGAAGGGCTGTGTTTCCAGGTCAGGGTCACCGTTGTGTGGCCAATGCCGATCACATCTATGCGTGGGTCTGTGGGAAGCTCTGGATAGAGGTGCCCGGACGTGGTGTCAGTTGTCAGGTACACGGTGATGTGCGTGTCTCGCTCGGTGGATAAGAACTCCAGCAGGTAAAGGGCAGAATGGGAAGACATTCCCATATAAGTCTCTACAGAATTTCCCTTGTAGTTGAAGATGGTGGACACCATGCTTGGAGCCTTCTGAGATTTGGAGACCTCTTGTGTATTGTGGTCACCTGCAGGCAAAAAGTAGACTTGTAACTTATTACCGTATGTGAAATAAAGCACATCATACAAGTTGTACTGTTCATATGTTAGGGAACATCGTATTTTCTTCTTGAAAGCAGCAATTATAACTAAAAATATGTTTTAGTAAAAATAAGTTGCTACTGGCAATTTATTAAAATAAAATTTGAGAAGCTTTTATTTTAGCAGTGCAGCTGTAGAATTATGTTTTCAAAAATACTATAATTATGAAACCACAGCTTGCAAAAGCTTGGCTTGTATCATGCCTGATGCCCCTACAAGTTTCTTCTTCTATTTGCTGTCTCTTAGGGTACTTTACTTTAAGGAGACTCATTATTTCTATGATAGGTTTTTTTTCTTTGGATTAGTTTTACACCATTGTCTCATGAAGAGGGAAAATTTATCAATTCAAAGGAGTAGAATTTGTTCTCCTCAGTCAGATGTACGTGCTTAGGTAAGAACTTGTTCATGGCAGCTTTTAGATTTTTAACTTGAAAAATTAATTCAAAAAATCATGCAAGAGAAAGGAATTTCCTTTTAGGGTAAAGGCAGTATAGTACCCACTGCCATGGTAGGTGTGGCAAGAATAAATGGCTAAATCTTCTCTGCTTCATGTGGGGAGCAAATGGTTGTCTCAAGTGACCTAAGCCACAGACAAAGAACTGAGGCAGCAGAGAGAAGTTCGGCCCAGTACCAAGAGGTTATGAAGTTGATCTGTTTGTGCAGCCTGGAAGACCCACAGCTGTTCCCAGATATTAACCTTAGATGTAGACTTTTTCATATCTAATCCTTAATTTATTTGTGTTGAGGGCAAGATCTGATGGGCACCTGTGTTTCATGACAGGGTCAGTCCATGGCAGTTCACAGGAGAGGGAGCCATGAGGGATGTTTGGGCTTGTGGGAAATTCCCTGTAACACAGTTACCTATGAGTAACTTAGGCTTTCTTTGCCTCTACTTAGGCAGACCAAAGGCCTTACCTGGTGTTGCTTTTCCTGGGAAGCCTGGTGGAGACTTGTAGGCAAGTATGCTCCACTCGATGGGAACATCACAGGGGGTCACTGTTATCGAGAAAGGGGCAAGGAGCCTGCCCTCTTCCAGAGCAAAGTAGTACCTGTGAATGTGGATAGAAATAGAGGGAATGTATCAGGGAGTTCAAGTTTGCCTGAAACTCCTTGTAATCAGCCATTGTGATGTGGGTTGCTTTGCTCTGGGTAGAAATGACTGTTCTCTGAGGTGCATCCACACAAAGGCATGGTGAATGTCTGCAATCTTCAGATGTAGGATGAAAACATGCTGTGGGGTTTTTTCCTATTCCACAAGTATTTGTTAGAAGGTTTATTCACTTACCTTAGGCAGTATCTTTCCCTTTAATTTTTTTTTGCACTTCAGGTGAGCATTATGTCTCATCCTCAGCTGGTTATTTTGGAAGATGGATGTGATTTAGCTGACTGCCTTCTCCATTACCACCTGTTGCTGGTTCTACCTTAATTGCCTTTGTGTCAGAGGCTGCTATGCATGAGCAGTATAAGGGGACATCAGTCTCCTTAGCCAGGTTTTCATTCCTGCCTTAGAAAAGCCCAACCTCCTGCCTTGCTCTATTTCTGTTGTTTTTATACAGACTGTGTAATGTTTGGACTTGGCCACAGAAGTGTTTGGAACTGGGTGCCTCACTCTGCACTTAAATGAAGGCAATTGGCAATTCAGGGTTTTTTTTGTTGTTCACCAGTGTGACCAGCGTAGTCATTATGGATGGATCCTGTCAGCCTGGAGGTCTGGCTTACTTTCAGGGTATGGCTACTAGGCCAGAGTGAAACTTGACTGGAATCAGTTCCACATTCCCGAGTCTTTTACTCTAAGCCAAAACTTGTCATCTCTTGTCTTTCTGTTTGCATGACTGGGGTTCATAAGAACCTTCCTGATCATGCTAAACTGCTTCCGAATTGCAGTCTTAATGTTATGCCACAAGAGCATAGAAAAATTCCCTTTTCTCTGAGATTTCAGTACACCTTTTCCTTTAATGAGGAGACTCCTTATTCTGTTCTTGTGAGCATGGTCACATTGTGTAACATGTGCCACGATCCAGTTTTCCTGTGCAATGCATGTGAAGACTGAGCAATCTGGCTCACCCTCTGCTCCATGACCACTTGGGTGTATGTCAAAAATCTGTATTTGCTGGTCTCTGTCCAAAGTGCATCTCCTCCCAAGCAAGCAGATTGATCTTTGCTGCCCAGATGCAGTGCCAGCTGTAATATCTAGATCGCCTACATGTCTAGGTATGGCAGAAGACTTTGCAGATAGTTTGGGAAGGTGAAGAATGTGGAATTTCCACATGCAAAGCACTTTTGATCTTAGCAAGTTGTAGTGCCATTGAACAAAAACACTTTTAGCGTGCAGGACTGTGGCAGAAGTTTCCTGATGTCTGTGCAGATATTCTGTTGGTTTTCGGTATAGTTAATTTGCTAGGTAAAGTGGTTGTACTTTGCCATGAATGTCGGGTGGCTGCTGTCTCTGCAGACCTGATGTTTGTGGCACAGCTGTTTGCTGCTGGAGCCCACCCATCCCCTGTCAGTTCTGCTGCTGCTCTGACAAACACCACGGAAGGCTGCCGAAATGTGTACAGGAATCTAAACTTCACCTTGGAGGCTCATTCCAGGTTCTGGGCAGCGTACTGACACTTGAGGAACGGGGCACGTTTGTGGCGATTCAGAGCGCACTGACAGAGCCCTGCAGGTGCAGAGGGATTCTTGGTTTGCGCTGGTAGCGCGCAATTACCAGCGACACGGGGAAGCATCAGAGAGCAGGAGTGGCTGATTTGCTCTTACCTTTTGGGGATATCCTTCAGCAGGTGAACTGTGGTTTCCTTACCATCTGCAAGTATCAGGGAGTGGTAGAAATTGGAAAGATCAGTCTTGAAGCTCTGTTGGGAACTGGTGGTGGGTGATTTTATAGAATGGCACAAACAAGTCGCCATGAGAAGATGGAGAGGAAGATAAAGCCAGGACATCTTCAGTACTGCAAAGTGAGATGATAAAAGTGAACAGAAACTGCTGCCATAGGAGAGAAAGTAATGTGACCCTCTCTTTCTGTGACTTTCCTGGTATTTGTTGTAATCTCAGTAAGCCAGGCATTCAGATAGTGCCAGTCTCCATTTTGCTAAATTGTTTAAAGTCGACAGAAGTATTCCTCAGAGGATCTCTCTACAAAGATTTAATTGCAGAAACTGCTATGAAGTCTTTGATTATAGAAAAAATATAGTCAATGCAGCACAAATGCAACATTACAGTTATTAAAACAAATCTTTTTACTGCTGTCAGAATGAGTGGAGAATTACATTTAAAAGATTTTTTTTCTAGTTTGTGGAGTTGACTTACTACATTTCAAGGTTGAGCTATTTGTAATGGAACTGTCTATGTAAAACTCACAGGAGATACCCTGCTTCTGCTGCTCTATCAGGTCATTGAATTTTTATTTTGTCCATTGTGACTGTAGGTACATGTAGATAAGAGGATCATTGTAACTTATCCAGAGCTGTGTAAGATAGTGTTTGGTCAAAGGTGGAGAATCCTGGATAAGAATCCCTAAACTGGTACTTAGATTTTAAGCTCTGTCTATCTCATTTGGAAGAAGGCTTTATCACTGTAGGGCAGTAATCTTGTTCTTAGAGTTTTGTATTGCCCATCATTCTCATACCTGCACCACTTCCAGCCTGCCTCAGCATTTGCTGCTCGCTGGAACTGTAACAACTGTATTGTATTCACTCTGGCAAGAGATTGTTTAACAAGTCAGTTATGTCCCTTTTTTCAGCAGGCCTTAGTATCAGCTTGGAATCTATGAAAGCAAACTACAAAACCAGTCCCCAGCAAATCCTGACGTTACTTAAACTGGTGAACGTTGCCCAGAGCTGCGCAGAGGAGGAGGACAAGAAGTTTTGACAGTGCCAGTGCCAGTTAGGACAAGAAGTTTTGACAGTGCACTGTGTGCAGTTATTGATTATGCTTACAAGTCTTTTGCCTGCCACATGCAGCTTCAGAAAGTATGAAAGCGGAAAGGGCATGGACCTTTAATGCAGGTGCCAGCTGTAGCTCAGGGATTTGGAAAGCAGAGGGAGCTCTGTGAGCTCCTTTTTCCCCTGTTTTTGAGGAAAAAGTAGCCTATTGCATCTTACAAGCAGCAAGGAGTAAAGGTCCTGGTTAAATCTGATTATTGGCTGGTGATAGGAGAAAACGTACAAGACAAAGGCTCAATTCTGTCATTTTTATTTCTTCCTGAGATCAGCTCTTTCCCCATAGTGCCTGCAAAAGTGTGGAAGATTTTAGGTGGTCAAATCTCCAGTTCAGCAGACCCGCTGTCCATTACAGTTAAAGTGACTTTATAAAAGGACCCCTTCCTTTTAAAATCCACTTCAAACATGCACATTTAAATAGAGCATTGAATACATCTGTAGGTTTTATGTACAAAATCTGGGATTCCTGTAGTCAAGCACATCTTTAGTATCGGTGAGATGATTATGGAAATTATCATTCCCAGGTCATCTAGATGTCCTGTTCAACATCCAGGTAAAGTTGGTTTATTCTCTGCCTGTTTGTAATATTTTAGCACCTGGTTGAATGCAGGCTTAAACAACCATCTGAAGAAGTTGAAAGAATAGTTAAGATTTCCATGTCAATTCCATTTTAATGCTCTTATAACAGAGCTTCTCCTTATGACTCTGAGTCACTTTGCCACTTTGTTATTCTTGTAGTCTAATTATAGTTTACAGATTTAAAATATAACCCCAAATATTTTCCTTTACCTTTGACAGTGGAATCTGAGTTGCCTGTGCTTTGGAGAGGATTAGAAAAAAAAGTCTTTCTGCTGTTTAAATGACAGGATCTTGCAAACCACACTGATACCACAGCAGCTCAGCTTTTCTTGTCCAGGAAAACAAACAAACCAAGTGATCAGCAAACCTATAATCAGCTTATCCCAAAGAGAGCATCATCCTAAAGGCTGTTTTCACTCAGTTACACAAACAATATAGTCTCAGAGTGTTGGAAATACATTACACAAAAAATACTGTGCTTACCTATTGTGTTCCTGGCCAGATGATCCTCAGACCACTTGCTTTCTTTGCCAAAAAACCATAAAAGAACATAGACTTTTCAGATCTCTGTAGGCAGATGAAAATCAAAACTGTGCAACCAGTTTAGCAGGACAGGACTGATTTTTCCATATGGCTCCTGAACAGACATAGCAACTAAAATGCTTGCAGTCCTTCAAGAAAAGTTTAAAAAAAAATAAATAAAAGACCAGGAATTTGGTATTTTCTGGAGTTGGGTGTTTTCAAAGGTTGTTTTAAATTCGCCCCGTTCTGCAATCTCCCAAGTCCTGGTTGTGGTTCCCTCAGTTCTCGCGCTGCTGCTGGAGCTGTGCAGCAGTTGGGGTGCGGGACCCTGCTCCTGCTCCGGGTGTCAGCCAGGCTGCTCCTGCAGCCTGATCCCGGCGCTGGCTGGCCGGGAGCAGGTCTGTCTGTGACTGAAATGCACAGTGAGGAGGAGGGGGTGCGATGGAGAGAGGAGCAAATGCTGTTAACCCTTGTCAGCCCTTAATCCAAGCCAGCCGGGGGTGCACCGCTCTCCTCCAGAAAATGACTTCTGCCTTAGCAGCTTGATGGCCCTCAAGCAGTGTGGGATCTCCCTGCCCTCAGCACTGCGGGAGCTCCACGGAATTTCAGGTGTATGGAGTTTCTGGTGTGCTGCTTTATGGGCCCAGCAGGTGCTGACCTAAAGCAGGGAAGGCAGAAAAGCTGCAAGGGAGAGAATGCTCTGCATCTCTAAAGCAGACTAGAATTAGCAATCCTTTGAAGGCTGTCAGGAATCTACTGAATAGAGCTGAGTGGTTTTCTTGGCTTGGAGAGGCTGTGTAAGAAGCTCCAAAAGTGTCTGGGCTGGGGGAGCGTTTCTGATGTGAAAGCAGTGTGGCCGAGAGAGGAGGCAGCAAAAGGGTGCATGGGAAATGGCTCACAGCAAGCCAAGCACTTGCTTGTTGGGGCTACAAAGCAGCTGTAGCAAAGCCATGGTTCTTTTCAGGCCACTCCTGCTGAGTGAGAGCAGTGCATGGCCAGGATTCACATGCTGCTTGTACTTGGTGGCCTGGCATGTCAGGAAAGATGCCCTGGGATCGGTGCTGTGGGGATGCCTGCTCAGAAAGGCAAGCCCCAGGGAGCTGCATGAGCTTCCAGGCAGGCGCTTTGCAGGGGGAAAAGACAGAATATTGTAGGGAGGCTTTATTTTTAAATAAAGTCTCTTGTCCAGTGTTTGGAGAGTGACTTGCAGTAACCCTTTGCTATTGTCTCCCTGGACTTAGATCATTTAAGCCTTCCCAAGACTAAAAGTTTGCTAAGAAGAGGGGCAGGTGAGGGAGAAGTAGAAAGAGGTTTCAACAGATTTTGCATAGCAGATCCTTCTGAAAATGTAAGTTTGCTCATCAACCAGTGTAAGAGAAATATTTGCAGTGCATTTATTCTCACTGCAGAAGATGGCAGGAATAATGAAGGTGTTCATGAATTGTTTGCTGAAAAGTTTGTCTGAGCAACTGGGCTTTTCAAAAGGGACAGCACGTGGGAGCCTTGATACAGGCACTGGATGATCAGGGTATTGGTACTGTGGAGCTATGAAGGGATGTTTCAAGATGTAGGCTAGAAAACTGGCAAAAGTAGGGTAAATGGTAAACAGGGTCTGTCAGATCATTCTGGTGTGAAATCCAGCACAGGTGAAGTCTGTGTAACAGATCTGGGAACTAATGAAAATGTAAGCACCTGGCCAGAACCAAACTGTTTCCCTAATGGAAGAGAAACAGGAGAAAGAGGTGCTGCTGCAAAGTCCAGTAAGGTCCCAGAGCAGGCCTGGAAGAGGGAAGCCTAGATCAGATGAGGTGCATCAAAAATGTGCCCTGAAAGCAGGATATAAATTTATTTTCACAGAAAAAATACCGGTCACAATTTAAGTGCAGGGACTACAGTCTGTTTTTGCTGGGAATTTGGAGGGACTCATGGGTGGAAGTCAGCAGGGAGAATTGTAGGCCAGTGAGTGCTAAGGAAGGATATCTCTGGGCAAATCTCAGAAACAGATGTCACTCATGAGTGGTAAAATCCCTGAATCTGGACAGAGTGGACATGTTCATTGTAGAAGGGATGGACTCCCTGTCTTGTCCTCCCCAAAGCTCCCCACTGCCATCAGAACAAAACATTGCCCACAGCCAAATTCTGCTTCCAGGGAAGGCAATGGAAGTCTTTCCTTTGGCCATCATTTCAGCGTTGGAAGCCAAATGCTTGAAGGAGCCCTCTGTCTCCCACTGAATAAAACATGAGCAAGGGTGTCAGGTGAAAGAGGCTGGTGATGGTTTAAGTATGGAAATAATCCAGCTCCTCTCTGGACAATTTCTCACGTACGCAATTGGCAATTCAGCTTACATGCTTTGCTGGAGCAGAATCCGTGCTCATAAATTTTCAGAGAGGTTCACTGAAGCACTATCAAAGGGGAAAAAAGTATTCTCTATGGAGAAAGTTAAGAGCTAAATTCATGACTTGTATAGCTTGACTGAACTCAGTGAAGTTACAGCAGGGATAAATCAGTCCTTGATTTGGCAAAAAATTGTTACAATGGCCTTTTCAGTCGAAAAAGTCTGTAATGAGCAGGCTCTGCTCCCCTCAGAGCTGAGTCGGTGACTTCAAGAGGGCTGTTCAGAGATCCTACTTCTGTTCCAACCCTGCTGCCCATGCACACCTTTCAGGAATGTGAGAGATGGGACCACCTTTGACACCCGAGACTTGATTTATACTCAGTTACGTGGTGGCTCTGCTAAAAGATCAGTAATGCTAAAACAAAGGAGCTGCTTTGAAATGGGAGCAAAAAGCCAAGTCGGGGATTTAGCTTGAAGCTCTCAAAGATGCTTCAGATGTTCGTTTTCTGGAAGTGCAGTCCAAATTTCCGTACTCAGGTGAGGGATTCTGCCAGCCAGGGGAGTGTCCTGCAGTCCTGGCAGCACTGTCCCTCAGCGGGCCCTGCCTGCAGCATTCGGTTGCTGTTTCATGGCATGCCTTGCACAGGGATGCTCGGAGGCTCGCCCTGCCTCGCCCACAGAGCACAACTCTGAGAGTTCTCTCACACTGCTTGGTACTGGGCAAGGAGATGCAAAAAACGGACCGTGGGGATTTCTGATGAAGCAATTTGCCTGCCCTGGCATCCCCTCTTCGAGCTGGTTGGGTCACCTTCATCAGGAAACTGTCTGTGGTGGGGGCCAGGAGAGCTCCAGACCTCCCTGTCAGTGTGGTACAGGGGAGAGTGGGAACAGGGCTGCAGTCTTCTCATCCATCACTCAGCTGCATCAGCCCCTGGCTGTTAATGCTGGCAATTCCCAAGCACAGACAACTTCTCTGTGCCCCCAGCCCAGGGAGTTCTGTTTCATGAAACTCTGTAAGCAAATTAAAAATGCATGGGGAAAGAGAAATCTAATCTTTGAGTTATGAGACAAGCAGTATTCTCCCTTTCTGTCTTTTACACATGCACATACATATTCTATAAATAACTGAGGTAGAATTGTTATTCTTTGGCTCCCAGCTACCTGTCTGCCTGCAAAATGCCTTCTGAACTAATCTTCGTGTATAAACTACCTTCATGGCCCCGAGCAGAGGTAGCTATGGATGTCTAATGGGGGGAATTATAGCTTCCAAACATGTTTTGCATTTTCAACAGCTTCAAGTTGCAATCTATTCCTCTTAGCAAAAGCATCTAACTTGCCCTTATGGCTATGGAAAGGGGGATGCAAATTTCTGTAAAAATCCCCTCCCAAGTGGAGAGGTTGTCCAAATCATTGCTTGATAGTTACTGGAGCCAGTACGTCCTTGATGAATTAATGTACTTCTGGTTAGCATTACTGCTCAAAAAATATCATCCTAGACACACAGCTGGGCTCCAGAAAGAATCACACTTTCCTTTGAAGCTGTGAAAGTCAATCCTAAGCAAAAGTCTGGCACTTAAAACCTACTGAGGGTACTTTAGTGGGGCAGCTGCTTTTATTTCTTCCAGGTTTTGTCAAATCCTGGCGATGCAAAGGACTGTCAAATGAGAAAAGCCCTAAGTCCATTCCTGTTCTGAGGCATTAATAACCAGGAAGTCAAAAGCAGACTTGAGCTTTTCCTGCAGCCTGCACCCAGGTGAGAATATAGGAGTAGGTTGTTTAGGAGGCTGGTGGGTTGTCCTGGCAGTACGTGGTGGGTTTGTAGGATAAAAAGCCAGTGACCTGCATTTTGGACCTGTAGCTCCTATCATGGCATGTCGATGCTGAGAAGTTCTCCAGGGAATTACCCAGTGATAATGGATATCCACTAACATTACTTGAGTTTTTCCTCAGCAGTCCCTCTCCAGGATAAGATGCTGGCACTTGAAAATGATCTTTTTTTGTTGCTGTTGAAACTAAAGAGGGTCTTCAAGGATCTTTTAGTGACCAGCAAAATAAATATTACAGACACCAGATTGCTCCTCACTGTTCTCATATTCCATATTTTAAAGAATGATTGTAATTGCTCAGATGAGTCCATCAAGAAATGATAGATAGGATGTAGGGGATATCTCCTGTGCAAAGCTGATTTTGTAGGATGTGAGAGGTTGCTTCTGAGGTTAGAATATCCAACTAAATGGGAAAATTCGTTATTTTTAGGGTAAACTCGTTCTTCCACAAGTGTAAATTCAGTGCAACAGAATGATCTTCAAGTACTCAGCTAGGAGGAGTCAGTATTACACTGACAGCTCTTCTATGAATTGAAGGGGAAAACATATTGAAAGTCCTGAGCTGCTACTTTCATTTCCTTTTCCTTTTACCATAGCCCCTAGGCTTCCAGGACTTTAGGTTCAGTCCTGTTAAATAATTCCATAGAAAACACCTACAGAATTCCCTTGAAGTCATCAAAGCAGCATAACAGTCTGGGCAGGTATGGAAAAACAAGGTGAGGTTTCCAGCTTAGCTGAAAACTGCTGGTTATCTCAGTTAAGAAAGTCAGAGGCAGAATGAAGTGCTGTTGTCCATAATCACTACGCTGTTTTAATAGGCTAATCCTGTATTTTGTTCTTAGCTAGTGTTGTTTGTTTCATATGACAGAGGATTCAACATGTATAAATAGAACTAATCCAGCCTGGTGGAAAAGGAGCATCCAAGTGTTTGTTGTGGTGGAGGTTCTGAAGTGTTGGGTCGCTCCTTTCAGTGTCTGGATAGAGAGGGGCAGGGAATGCTGAGCAGCCAGACTGTTGTTCTTAAACAGGGGCCTGCTGACTTTCATGCATCTTTCAATGCTCTCTGACCCTGTGCAACTCCTTAAGATTTTTAAAAACACCTTCAGTCTGACCAAGAGGCCTTTCATCTCCTGGGTGCTGGTTTCATTTACACCATTTCACTTTCCTCCTGGACTCCTAGGACCCCTCCTTGCAGGGCAGTTTGCAGACAACCCCAGTTTCCACCTACAGCACTGAGCAGTTTTTCAGAAGGATGTGATTATTGGTCCTTGCTTTGTTTGTCCCCGTGGGCTACACCAGTTTGCTCCTGAGAGCTTTAAAATAAAAACTGCTTTCTGCAGCACTGGAAAGCAGCATTAATCTCCCTGTCCAGCCCTCCTCTGTGGTGGCTGGCACAGGAGGAGTTAACCATTGTCCTCCTTTCTGCCTTTGCTGGCTGGAGTCACTGGCATCCCATCTGGTCCAGGCTGTCCAGAGCTCTTCCCAGCGTTCTCTGGGGAAGGCACTACAATATCCAGGAATTTTAACAATCCTAAACAGATTGGGGGCCACATATGGACTAAAATGATTAGATTATAAGAAATCCAATCACATTTTCTGCCCCAGCCTTGTATTTTTAAGCATTTGAGATCAGGCTTTTTGCTCAATTACAAATATTTTACATGTGGCATAGATAAAGTCATTGTGTTCATCTCTCCATCTTGTCCCCAGAGGAAAAGTATTGACTTTAATGTTTGATTGTAGGAATTTGATGAATAAAATCTGCCCCTTTTGTCATAAATCTTCCCAGTAACTTTCTGTTCGTAGAGACACAGAAATACTCAGCGTGATTATACTGAGGTCTCTAGGAGGGAAAATGTACTCTCCATACTTTGTTTTTTCTGCCTTGTTTACTCCAGTGTGTGGGATTTCTTCTGTTCAATTAAAAAGAGATGGATATTTCATGACAGACCTTAGCAATAAGAGTTTATTTCTGTGAAACAGTTTTTATTGAGCAATGTTCTCAGCTGCATGGAAAGCACCTTCATGCCCATGTGGGCACCTCCAGGCCAGTCTCTTTCCTGTCCTTTGCACTCATCCATTGTGGTCCTCCATGACTCCAACACCTTGGAATGCTGTGCCTGCCCCCATCTATTCCTCAGCTTACCTGTCTCCTGTTCCTCCCTGACTGTCACCTGGTTTTTTTCTGATCTTTGCTTGGGATTGGTAAATGCATGAATAGAGGTCCTCCCAAAGTTGTAGAGGGCCTTGCAAAACGACCAATGCAGCTTTTTGTGCAAAGGAAAGCTTAAAAGGTCACCAGATAGCAGAAGAGCCCCACAGGGAATCCTCATAGTGGAAATAAGGAGCTGGCTGGTCTGGTTCTGCTTGCTTCCCTTCCCACAGACCAAAAGTTTTGCCTGGGGTGACTTTTCCATTTAGAAAATTTTATTTTAAGAATTGTCTTGCTAATTCTTCTCCTGGTGTCTTGGATAAGATGTTTGGTCCTCAAGCACCCCCTGAAGGAAGCAGCCTGCCAGGCTGTGGAAAGCAGGGATTGCTCTCCTAGGACAGCCTAAAAACCTCAGGGAGCTTTATCTGGTCCCTGACACCGGTCTGCATCAGCAATCTCAGCAGGAGGTGCGAAACCTTTCCTGTGGCATAGCAGCACACCTAAGACCAGTGATTAACAGCAGTGGCTGCAGCCAGCTAATGCTTCAGGGCCTCTGTGAAAATCACACTGTTGATTTAAAAAAAAAAATAAAAAATACTGCTTTAAATTTACAAGCTATTTTATAGACTCATTAATTTTTCATGGGGGAAGGATAAATGAGTGGCTGGGGAGGAGGTCAGAATATGCTATTTACACTTAATTTATAAATTATGAACTTGAAAGCTGGCACTTTATGGTGCTTGTATCATTTCATAATGAAATGGAATGAATCTCTCTGCCTCTGTGCCGGATCTGGCAGGACATTACCATTTATGCTTCCAGGCAGTTTCTAGCAGCAGTGGCTGAGCACAGCTCTGCCCTTTGGCGGGACAGGGACTTCCTCTGCCGTACTCTCATGTTCCTTGTGCTCCCTCTTTCCTGGGGTGGGTGTTTGGCCCTTACATTCTGCAGATTGCAGGTTATCCATTAGAGTCCCAGCATGGCCTGGACAGCAATGGTGACTCTGTCCCGACTCCAGAACCGTGTGGCTTCATCTCCATCCCCAAGGAAAGACTCCACTCAATCACCCCATGAGGCTTCTGCAGCTCCAAGGGAAGACAGAGATGGCTCCAGTGGCACACACTGAGCTATCTGGGGCAGGGATAAGAGAGATGGCCCTTTCTGTGCCTCTGCTGTATTCAGGTGACCCCCAGTCTCCATGGCCAAGTTCCTGCACTCATGAATGGGCATCTGGAGAGTCTTCTGATAGAAGAAGCAGTGATGGCACTGCAAAGGCAGGACCACAGAGGATTTGGGGAACCCCCACCCTTCACATCATGCTCACTGGGACTGGGTATGCATTGAAGTAGAGATGTGTGTGCAGGGACAGTGCAGCCACAAGCTCGGGGGGGATAATTCAGTGCTTTCCCTTTGCTGACACAGCTACTCGTGTGTCAGACTTGGTCTGTGTTAAAATACTGTTCCTGGCATTAGGTTAGCTCTGGTGGTGTCCAGCTTTTCAGATTTACTCCTAACAGTGGCCTCATTTATCTCACCACTTGGCCAGTGGCCATTTCTTGCTGAGTCTTGTCTTTAGATTTCAGTGTGAAATTAAACTTCCACCACCTTGTCAGTGCTCCCTGTGAGTGTACGGCTTTCTGGGGAGCTGCTCCGAGTAGGACTCGGGAGTTGGATTCCGTGATCCTCGTAGATCTCTTCCAACTCGGGACATCCTATGATTCTATGACTGCCTCAGCACAGAGAGGTTTGAGAAGCCTGTCCCATAAGTGATGTCCTGCACTGGCAGCCCCTTGGCTTCTTGCTGCCATGCCCGGTTTCCTTTTAGAGGTTCAGGTAATGTAATGCCAAACCACTTCAGGTGGAAGTTTTCTCAAAGGATTGAAGAGGAGCTTGTCAAAGAGGAGAAATCATCTGAAATCCTTGAGCTTTCCTTCTCTATCTGTGAACTTAATTTAGTGCCTTGTTCTTTCCCTGCATGGAATTGTTCTTGGCTTGGGTCAGACTTGATTCTAATTTCTGTCTAATATGAGGATGGATACTCAGAGTAAGGTACCTAACCATTGTGATGTTGCCAGAACCTTGGCACCTGTAAGCACATCTGGGTTATGTGTCAATTGACATCCATTTCTATTTTCTTTGAGCAACGATTAGAGATTTCTTGTTGCTGGATTTCAGCAGCCATAAAACAGGCTGTCCATAAGCATGGCTCAGCCTGTGCCATAGGAAGCAAACCCATTAGTTTCTGACATTCTCTGCATCTTTCATGTGTTTGAGTGCTGCTTTTCCTCCAGGCTGTTGGGATCTTATTTTTATGTTACAACTCACAGTGAGAGGGGAGCTGGGGGCTGTGTCTGACCCTTCCACATGGGGAAGAAATGGATTTCATTGCTCTGAAGGCGCAGGATTGGGAGCGGGCCGATGGTGGGATGTTCCTGTCACAGAAGGGGCTCCTCTGTGGTGGCTAACGTGGAAGTCAGCTGGAGGAGAAAGGCAACATTCCAAGATGTGCTGGGCCACAGGGTAAATAGCAGGCAAGCCCTGAGCTTGTGGAGGGAAAAAGGAACCGAGCTTCAGGAGATGTTTAGTTTTCCAGGCAGACATGGCACTGGCAGGAGTCAGGGTCATAAGGCAGGGTCAGGAAATGTCTCTCCTCAGGACCAGCTCCCTGCTTCCCTTCAAATTCAATTAGGCTTGGAGCCTAATAGGGATGCTGCTCCAGATGGCAGGGGCAGCACTCCCTGTGACATGGAGAGGGGCTGCTCTCTGAGGGGCAAAGGGGTGAGGGGAGGAAAAGGTCAGGCAGAGGAGAGTGGGAACAGCCACACCATTTTAGCTCCAGGTCACTGCCTCCAAAGGCTGGGGCTGGCAGGTGGGGGTAGTGTTTTGACAGTCAGACTCCTGGCTGGAACAGCATGCATGGATGTGTGATCTGTTCTGTTGCCTCCACAACCTGGCATTACAAAGCCAAAGAATAAAAATGTGTCCCCTCTCACCTGGCTTCTGGGGTGAGCTTGTCTGACATATGGTATCCCAGATTTATAGTTCTCATTTATGGTAATAAACCCCCTTTTTGCAGGGGAATAGAGAAGAATCAGAGAAGTGGAACTAGGAACTGCTGGGAAACCAGTGATCAATGTCCACTCTGGGAGAAAACATTTCTGACCAAAACTGCTCCCAGCAGTATTGTCAGGGAAGCTATAGCCAATTCCTAGAGGAATTAATTCTTTCATCGTCGTCTCTAATGAGCATCTTTATCCTACTAGCTGAGTGATTCCACTGCTGTCAGCAGGGAACTTCTGCTACTTGATCAAAAATGTTTCTTCACTTCTATATGCACCTGACTTATTTATCTGATGGAGGGGAAGAAAAATCTGATAATGTATCTTGGCTCAGAGAAAAATGCTAAAAGAAAGTTGGAGGAGAAAGTTGGGGAAATAAAAGTGGATTTTTCTCAAAGGATCTACTTGGAAATGCAAAGTAGGTTGTCAGTGAAATGCATTCGAGGGATAATGTCTCTCTGCCATCGTATTTCAAGTACAAGACCACAAGGAAATGAAATTCGCCTTCACACTCCAGCATGCCAATCTGATCCAGCCGTAGATGGAAGCAAAGCCAGGGAACACATGCTGCAGCCATATGAAGACATGAAAACTAACAGGCAGCTAAGGCAAGTCAGCAGTCTGAATGGTCAAGACAAATGAGCTGTTGTTTGGGCCAAGTTGGCTTTGTTCCTGCCTTTCAGAAGCCCACACATGAGCTCTCTGAACTTTGGAGCAGATGATCAGGTTAGCTCCGTTGTGCTCTTATGAACAATCCAACAAAGTATTTTCAAAGTGCTGGTGGGTTTTTTTTTAATGTAAATGTCACACCTTTACAGAGCGACCCCGTTTTCCTTTCTTCCCAACAACAGTAAAAGTGCTCGAGGGCCTCAATCTGCAAGTGCTGCTCATGAATTATTGACAAGGCTTCTCCTGCCAGGGAAGTTATGCACAGGGTGAGTGGTTATGGAGCTGAGCCTTTGGCCCAGGGAACCCATTCTGCCTTAGAGAGGTGCTAAGAATGTGCTCGTAATTGCACGTTTTAAAAAGCCAATTAAAGAATGGTTAGTGCCCCAAACAGCACAGCCTAACCAGAGGTGGGCCCCTCATCTTTGAGGCAGAACCCCCCAACACACACATTTTCATCATCTCTATGTAGCTGCTTAATGCACAAAAGGGGCTGAGAAATCTGGCAGTCTGAGCACATATTTTCCACTTATGAAAATGAAACGTGTGTGACCGTTTCTCCAAGCTGCCTCGAGAGTATCTACCTATTAACTTTCCACATAAGAGATTTCCCTGAGATTTTCCACTTCTCCAAAAACCCTTTCCCACGTTGGCAGTTCCCACAGGAGGATCCAAGGCTTGCAGCTACCTTCATTATTTGGGAAGCCTGAGGGGGAGGTAAGTCAGTACTGCTACGAAGAGAGAGCACAGTTGCAGATTATATTAATGCTCAGGGAAAGAAATGGCTTTGATACCTTGGTGAAAAACCTGTTCCCTCTCAGCTCCCCCACTGCAAAGAGCTTTTTGGGGATAAAGAGTGGCTCAGTAGTTTTGACTTCTCTCCCTGACTGTTCCTGTTAGCAAACAGCCTGCACTCCACTGACCTGTCCTTAGTTCTTCCAGCTTAGCAGGGAGGAATAAGACTGGAAGCTGCAAGGAAAGAGAGTCAGAAGCTGCTCTTTCCTTGTAGGACAAGCTGAATGTCAAATGTGGCTTGCAAGACAGAAGAGTCTTCTTTGAAAGTAGGGGATGAAGCTCTCCTTCCTCCTGGTGGTGCTCTGAAAAGTCACCAACTCCCACTGAGCTGCTGCAGGCTCGGAGCTCAGTTTCTGTCAGGGTCTTTGAGCTGGTGTAGTCCAAGCACTTGTGAGGGATGTGCACTCATTTTATTACACAAGCATCAGTGCGTATCAGCATTTAAATATACAGATGCAAAGGCTTCAAATTATGCATGGTTTTAAAGTCCTCTTACAGAGGCCTTCTGTCTAATTAAAATCTGGTTTGACTTCTGTTGCTGATGCTGTTTTGTTTGGTAAAAAGGGAGAGAGCCTGCTTTCCCCTAGATGCCTTCCTTAGGCTTTTCCTTCGATGGGCAACATGGTGTGAAAACTGGGATGGCATATTAACTGGCCAAAATGAGGGAGACGAGTACTTTGGTTACATTTCCTTTGAGCCCTGTCTCTTACTTTTCTATTTCCTATTTTCTCTATGTATTCGCACCTCAGTTAATCTCATTTTATTTTCCTTCTATTCCTGATTTTGTCTCTACTATTCAGGCAGTTTATAATTCTTGGCTGGTGTTTGTCTTTGGTCTGCCCCTTCTGTTCAGTGGGAAATACAACACTTTCACCTTCTTACTAAACCCCATGTCAGGAAGATTTAAGAAATATTTACAAACCCTGGCAAAACCACAAACTGCTCTAGGTGCCAGAAATTAAAACAACTAAATAACCATCTGGAAATAATAGCAATAGTTTCGCAGTTAACTTATAATAATAATAGTGTGGCTGAAGCTGCTTGTATTTTACCTGTATTAAAATACCAATTCCTGAACCATATGTAGAGAGGTTAGGCTGCAGTTTGACAGTTTGTGCTGCCCTTGAAATTTTTGCCATCAAGCATATTTTAAAAAGCCAACTGATGACGCCCTGTGTGGAGACAGTACCTCTATTTCTGTCTGGCAGTAATGGACAGCATGTGAGAGGTGGTATATCAACTTCTCAATTGCATTGTAATGTATAGAGTTCCTTCAGCCTGGATTCGGTCTCTGCCTTTGCCCTTGAGAGCCCTGAGACTGCAGGTTTCCCTGCTGCTCTTGGCAGGAGGTGACACAGCCAGACTTGGCTTTAACACTTGGCATCACCCCGATGGGGTTTGAAGACGGGCAGTGATGAGGGCTTAAATGACAAAGAGACAAGCTCTGGGTGTGACACTGGCCTGAAGCAGCACAAGGAATTTTGAGACGAGGCCTAAGCTTTGGTGGCTCTGGGAGCTCCATAGGGTGAGCCCACAAATAGACCCTCCATGTTTTCTGGGGAGCCTGCCTTTGTATTTAACATGCATTTAGAGAACTGTAGCATCAAATAAACACTGTGATCAGATCTGCTCCCTACGTCCACTTGAATGACTTTTTTACTCTGTGCCATGCATGTTTCTCCATGCCCAGCCCTTTCCCCTCTCCCACGGACAGAGCTGTTTCCAGTGTGAACACTTCCAGCAGGATCATTTGCAGCTGGATCATTCCCTTAGCTCCCAGCACAGCTTTGCAAACACCTTCTGTGTGTAGGAGTGGGGCATGCAGCATGGGGGCAGTGGCAGATGTGAGACTCATTCTCGAGCCAGAGCTGCACCAGACAGGGAGATACTGCTCCTGAGAAGTCCCTGTGAGACAGAGGGGTGACCCTTGCTGTGAGGGAAATCTCTGCAAACTCTTTGAACTAAAGCAGCTTTTTAAGCTAAAATAGAAGAGCACTTAGGCTCTTTGAACAGTGGCAGTGCCACTTGGTGACAAATCTGGTACTTTCCCCACTAGCTTGTCATTCAAAAGATTTTAGCCTGGATTCTTGCTTCACCTGCTGTGTCTCTGTATTTTAGAAATAAAAGATTCCTTCCTTGCAGAACTGCTGCTATCCAAAGGACAAAAGACCAGCCAGCATGACCCTTGTCTCCTCTGTCACAGGTACGAGGAAAGAGGGAACCTTTATTAATGGAAATTTAATTTGTCATATTGTGATCTTGCAGACTGGTGAACAGGCTTATTTATAATGCTGTAAAGGAGCTGTGATGGGGATGATGGTACAAGAATAAATTTGGTAGAATGAAATAATAATGCTTCCAGTTTAAACAGGGATCTCAGCCCCCTCCAGTCACCCCTAAGAAAATGCATAGCATGTAACAGCTAATTCTGTGCTAAGGAGTTTGGGGAGGAATTCCTCATACTTGTCTCCAACCCCAGAGCCTTTGGGGAAGCATTGTCTTTACTACACTGAGGGAAAAATATTCCGCTCCTTAGACAGGAGTGAGAACTTGCACGCTTAGTGAGGCCACTTGTGTCACAGAGCAGACATAAATAAGAGCTCAGGTTGCCTATGTCCCTCATGAATTACTGTTGAGGCTTTAAGTACGTGACCGTGCAGCTCCTCCTGCACTGGAGTCAACTCTGCAGGTTGTGACCCTCTCGTCCTTTCTCTCCTGGAGCAGGGTGGGGTAGGGATCCAGCTGGGACCCAGACACTGTGAGCTGAGCTCCTCTGTGGGGAGGCACAGCTGGGAAAAGTTGAGTCACCAGTCTGCTCTTCAGAAGGGAGAAGATTAAGCAGGAGGTGAGACTGCTTCGTTGAGACTTTCATTTACAGGTAGATGGATGCATTCTGAAATGAATGATAATCACTTAATCTGCTGCTGCCTGTGGTCTGTCTCAGGACATTTATCAGTGTTATCTGAGATGGACTGGTGGGCAGATTTGTACAGCACAGCTTGATGTTGAAAGTCCATTAGATTTTCATCATTAATTCTCCTTATTGATTCACTGTTACACCACACTGCTGCTTCTCAGAACTCAGGTAGTGCCCTAAAAAAAAAAAACCAGTTCCTCAATTTCCTGACCTCCACTGAAGTCCTAAATTCCTGTGCTGTGTTTCCAAACAGGTCCTCAGCTCTTAGATCTTTTTTCTGATATCAGATTTTTGATCACAAATCAGATCTCTATTTTGGACATGCCCGGGTGTACATCACACTGTGAGCCTTAAATTCAGGCCTTGGGTTCCCAATACTTCATTCTTCCCTCTCATTCACTTCTTTCTTCACTTCTCTGGGTGAGAGATCTCTGTATCTCTGTTCTCCTCCCAATATACCTCTCACTCCAGTCAGGTTTGGGTATTTTGATAAGGATAGCAACCACTGCCCCATCAGCACAGCCTGAGGCTGTGCAGAACCTGCTGCCACATGGGAAAAGGGCACAAGGAGGTTATTGCAAACTGGATGGAAGTGCTCTGAGAAATCTGAAAGGATCACCTTGTATAAACAGGTTAAATAGTTTTGAAAGTAATATTTAGACAGTGAGGCTATGCAGTCTCATTGCATTGAGTGACTAAAACCTAAGCAAGCATGCTGCTTACACTCTGGAGGTGAAGCCACTCCACAGAGCAGTTTCCTGTGCCAGGCAGGAGAAGGATGGTCACGGTCCTGCTGCATCTGATGCCGTTGTATTTGTCATGTCGTCCTCTGCAGTGTCTGCTCTGTGCATGGACGTGGGGTATCTATCTGCAGAGCTGCCAGTCAATAACTGTCATTGATACTCACTTAATTTTTAGGCTAGAGAGCAATCACAGTGCTCTAGGAGATAAGGACAAGTCAGTGAGCTAGCTTGGTGTGTTTTGCTGTTATCTCTCTATCCATGCTGTTCTGAGACTCACACTGAGTCTCTGAAGAGTTCACTTGTCTTTCTGCTGGATACCAAACTGCCACATTTTGTAGGGAAACTAGTTCTTACCCGTCCCACTAATAAGCATTAATGACCCTGATGAGCCTCAGCGGGGCTCACCCACAGCCTCTGTCACAGCCCAGGTGCTCTATTTGGGCTCAGCCTTGGGCCAACAGTTCTGGCCAGAGCCGTGGTGCAGAAATGCTGGTCTCTGGCTCGGTGGTGCTTGTGCCTGGATGTTGGGGTTTCTGTACTCCACAAGGTGGATTTTGCTCTGCTGTGTCTCAGCGGTGCCAGGAGTACTCGTAGAGCAGAACCAGGTTTGCAAATGCAGCATCCTTTGTGTCTGCAGTCAGCCAGGCACTGTCCAGGAGCACTGCACACCGCTTTGGAGAGCTGTTGACATGGAGCCTGGAAAGATGAGGCTCTCTAATGTGCTCGGTGTACCCACAGGTCTCAGCAGCTGTGGCTCACTTTTGGTCTGACTCCTTGAAGGTGAAAAGGGAAATGGGTTGTGCTGCTGTGGATTCACAGCTTCTCATTGCTGGCTGCATGTTATCTGGCAGACTGCTGGGTCCCCATTTGATAGCTGAGGAAAGATAGAGGAATTTAACCATTCTTTAAATGAAGCAAGAAAAGAAAAATCAAATGTGTAGATCAGCTGTCACAGCTACAACTGTGCTGGGCTCCCTTTCAGCGGAGACGTGGAAAATGTATCCGTGTGGAAGCAGTTGGAGACACCTATTGTGAATCTGTCTTTACAGCTAGTTCCCAAAAGTCTTTCTGTTCATCAGCATCCCTGCATATGCCCTGTGAGCCAGCCCAGCAGGTGCGTGAATGCTGCTTGTTTCCTCTGTCACCAGAACTTGGCACGCACGGAGGGTGGGCAGTAAGAACTACTCTGGAGTCTGCTGCTCGCCCTTTGTGTGTCAGTGTTTCCTGTCAGGCTGTCACAGGACACAAATAACAGGCAGAAGGGATGCAGACAGGGGCAGTGACCTTGGCAGGCTGTTTTCCCAAAAGGCCTGGGGCCAGCCTCTGCTCTTAGACACTCACCATTTCCAGTGGGATCAACAGGGAAAACTAACAGTGAGGAGGAGTTCCAGGAGCAGATGCACTGCCATGGTCAGAGCAAAGGAGCAGTTACATTTGATATTCAACTTGCCAAATTACCTCAGCTGAAAGTAATTTTGCAGCAACTGTGCACAAACTCAGCAGGCAGTGGTCCTGGAGGTGAATTTGAATTACTTGATAAGTGCTCAGCAAGTCTCTGTCTGCCTTTTATGTTTGGGGAATCTTATTCCTAAATTGCCTTACTCTGTTGGTTGTATGCTTCTTATTTGGAGTATGTACTTTATAACTGGGAGTGAAGGGCCAGAGTCCTGGCTCTTAAATGGAGACAGATTTTGGTTGTTGCCTTTGAAATTTCCTCGAAGTGGGATAGTGTTCCTGCATAGAGCTATTAATATTGTTTGGAAGGGAGGAAAATACTGCCCCGTATCAGCTGTGAATGCAATAACACCTCTGAATAGGGACCGGGTTCTAAAGTTAATTTCTCCTTCCTTTTAGGCTTGTTCAGACTGGTCCAGGATTTCTTCTATAAGATTGTAGTTGTTCTTTCTAGAAAAGTGTCTTTAACCAGAAAATGTCAGTCACACTTGAATATCTGCAGTTCAAATGCCACGGGGATGGAGATTTTCCTGTTAGAAGTCTTTGTGCATTCATCCCCCATGAGATCTAGTGTCATGTGGGCTGTTTGAATCATCCCAAACAACCAAATTGGCTTAATCAGTAAAAAATTGCATAATTATTCAGTGTGGTTTATAATTAAGGATAAATGCTTGAAAGAAGCTCCCGTGAAGCCTGTGGTGAGGAATGCTGCAGAGGAAGGGCAGAAGAGGATGGATGTGCTGGGTGGAGAGCGTGGACTCCCTGCTGCAGCCTGAGCCACTCTATGGAGGTGGGAGCTGGGAATATAAAACTGGGAATGTTTTATTTACTGTGCCATGCTGTGCATCACACGTAGAATTTTGCTTCCTTTTAATTGCCTTCTGCAGCAAGTCAGATGTGATGTAAATGATTAATTAGCTTCAAGTGTTACCACTTGGCCTGGGTTTGTCCTGGATGGCCCAGGCTGGATCTGTACATGCAGCTATGCTGTGGTGCCTCCTGATGGAGCCTGCATTTCAAAACAAAGTCCAGGCAGGATGCATAAAGGTGCTAAAAGAAGTATAACTCAGGATGGGCCAAGAAAAGTAATCAAGGGAGGTTAGGTAATTATGCCACAAAGCAGCTGTGCTGCAGCCTTCCCACGGATAAACTTGAAAGCTGGATGTGGAGTGAGGCTGCCCAGCCTGGCCATTCCCCTACAGCCTTCCTCAGTGTGCAAAAGTAGAACGTGCTGGGGGAGCTTAGAAACGGAAGTTGAAAGTCTCTCTGCCTTTTTTTTAAGCAGAGAGTCGTGCTCCCAGCTGAAGGTGAGCAGAGAGCTGCCGGGGCAGTGCAGGCTGTACAGCCCTGTCCACACACTTGGTCCCGTGTCTGCTTCGGTGCCTCGGGTGCGTCCTGTCTGTCTGACAGCCTTCCCTCTGCTCAGTGTCCCACTGCACTGCACGCTTGTTTTTCAAGACCCAGCCTGCTGAAAGGGCAAAGGGGATTAAAAGCAAAGCCTTGTAGTCTCGTTCCTTCAGAGCCTGGCAGCCAGCTGGCTCTCCACTCCTGAGAGCCATGAAATGGTGCACTAAGTCTGCCCTTGGCTCTGAGCACTAATTCCCTTTCCCCAGTGACAGCATTCTGCCCATTTCCTGAAAGCTTCTGAGGGCCAAGAGGTGCCAGAGGGCTCAGGCAGGTACCTGCTCTCTCCCAGTCCCCCAGCTCTTGCACGGGCACTTGGGCAGCCGGGGCTGGTGCCAGGGGTTGGCACAGCAGCACAGGAAACTGGGGGCTGGGCTTGCTTTTACTGCTCAGCTTGGATGGGCAGGGAGTGCTGGAGGGCACTTGAGAGTGGGAAGGCTGCTCTCAGATGTGGAGATAGGGAATTTGGGGAAAGGGCAGCAGGGAGAGATCCATTTTTCTTGGTCAGTCCTGTGTTACCCCTTCCTGCAGGATGGATGGACAACAAAGCATTTTGAAGTGTCTCACTCTGTGCCCTCCCCATGGGGTGGCAGTGCAGCTCCTTCAGGGGATGGGATGCCCAAAGGCTGCCCCACAGTGCACAGAAATGAGTACTGGCATGTCCAGCTTCACTGGAATTCTGGGTCTCACTTCTATGAAGCTTCTACTTAACTCCAGTTGGACGTGGAGGACTGAGATGCTACAGGCACTGGGCAGGGGCAGCAGTCACAGGAAAACAGCAAAGAGCTTTTTTAGATGTTCCACTGGTATCATCCTGTTTCTCTACCAAACACAAAACTCTCCTAAGCCCTGATGTCCCCATTTTATTTTTAATTCACTTTATCAGTTTGGTTGCAGGCAGAGTAAAGAGAACAGTTTGGGTCTTCTTGAATTCCTCAGATTTTCTAGTCAGAGGTTCACTGAGGAAACTCATACCTGAGCCACTGGCATTGCCTGTATTCCAGTCTCCCTTCACTGGCAGCTCATCCACACAGATTAATTCCCGTGGGGTCCTCTTCCTCCCTGTTTGGGGTTCGTGACTGTCCCCATCTGTGCTGTGAGCAGGCCTGCCTGCTCACAGGAGCAGGTCTCTGGGGGGGTTTCAGCTCCAGCAATAAACTGAGGAACAGAAAAGTACCAGTGCGAGGTGGGGCTCGTTCTCCACCCTGTGCTGTGATTTGCTGAAGCTGCGTGTCACTGGGGCCGGGCAGGGACCTGTGTCCCCACAGCCGTGTGCTAAATGGCCGTGCATGTCACCTGCCATGCTCACCTCTCCCTGTGCTCACAGGTGAGCTGGAGAGAAATGCGGTGTGTTCATGGCCAGTCTGGGAGCTCCAAGGATTGTGGTGCACCAGAGAACCCCTCAGGAATCCCTTGCCTGGCACTAATGGGAGCACAGCAGCCGTGAATGAATAAAAATTCCCTCTCCAATAAAAATTGGGTTCCTTAATGGAGATGCGAGGGAAGTCCTCCAATCTTCTCAGTGTTTAAAACAAGAACTGCCTGCTTGTTAGCTGTGATTTATTGCTTTTGCTGGGGTCCTACAAATGGACTGGATTCAGAAGGTTAAGCCCAGATGAGCTCATGCTGTTCAGCTGGATGATATTAGGAGTTAATCCCTTTGCATGGTTCCATATTCTGTAATACCTCTCAAGCCTGATGATTGCAGCTGTATTTTAAAAGCTTTGTTTTTTAAAGATAATCTGGTGGAAGAGTGAAGCTGGTGGGAATAAAAAATATTCTCTTCTTTCCATAGGAAAGACACAGTGTTTGTTTCCATATTTACACTTTTCTTTGAACTGGCTTGCAAAACAAATTCAAGATTGTTTTCCAGCCTTTCCAGTGATGATTTGTAAAATTCAAATCTGTGATAGAGATGCAACTGGTAATGTTTCCCACAACTGCTGCAAGTAATTAAAAGGTCTCCTTCACATGTTTAATAACCATCTTGTTTCCTGGCTACTCAGTAACTCTTTTGTTCCCTGTGGTTTGCCTTTGCTTTGTGCTGCTGGCACTCAGCATGGCTGGTTTCTGGGAGCCCATGAACTGCTAGGTGTTTAAATAGCTCATCAACCAGGTAATGTTGTCGCCTTCTGGCTATGAGATAATGAAATATACGTGTAACAAATCTGCCCTGTAGACTGAAACTCCAAGCATGCGCTTGGTTGACCCAGGGGTGCCAGCGGGGGTTGTTTACTCGGTTCCCCTGCTATAACAGAATGTTTTGGGGATTTGCTGCTGATGTGAAAGCCTCCTGCCAGGTTTCCGAGCCACCCACCAAACAGCTGATCCACTCATCCAGGTTAACCACCTTGTTCCCATCCATGTCACAGGACTCAGAGGATGGAAAGCACCAGGAAAATAACAGACTTGCTGTCTTTGAAGAATTGTGGGAGCACTGCAATGCCCTGAGTGTTTGCATCATGCCTCCAAGCTAAATATCAATTAAAGTAAGTTTACTTTTGAAAGAAAGCCAGAGGATTGCTAAGTCTGGCTTTCTTTGGAATTCTCATGAGTTTTATTTACAGCTTCTGTGTAAAAAAAAAAAAAAAAAAAATCCATATGGTTGCAGAGAAGCACGATCTGAGCAAATCCTACTAACTGGAAAGCCAGAAAGCAGAGTAAAGGGTTTAGTATGGGTAAGCAGGCCTGTCTTTTAAGGTCTGAGTTAAAATGCAAAAGTCTCTAGAACAGTGTGGTTTGGAGAGCTGGCCTTGGCCTGGCTGTCAGGACCTGTGAGAGCCAGCAAGGAGCTCTCTGTCCTCCCTAACAGTATTTACTGCTTCAGCTGCTACTTGGAGCTCCTTGTTTTCTTCTGTGTAAAATGAAGAGTTGAACTCTGCAGGCACAAGGCAGTGGGGCTGTTGTCAGGGTCTCTATGACCTGTAAGTCAGTCAAGCAGTTCTGAGGGCATGGCTTTCAATTTAGGAATCCTTGGGGTTACCAGTGCCAGGAATGAAGCAGACAGTAACAGAAATGGTGTTTGGAAGGGAAGTAAGTGATAGAGGAGAAACAGATGGGAGGAGGAAAAATCACAATATTCTTCTGTCATTCATGTGTTTCCATTGGTATTTTTTTCATGTGTTCCCTTGATTCTTTTTCCACTCCTTCCTCTGCGCTCCTTTTCTGCTTCTCACCTGCTTAGGTTCAAATATTTGATAGAAAACATTTGTTCCTCCTTTTTATCTGCAGAAATGCATAGAAGAGATTACAGTTTAAGGCACCCCTGTTCTAGGTTGGAATTTGTGTTACTAAAATAGATTAACAGCATGGAAATTTGGCCAAGAATATATTGGCTCTTCTGCTGCTCGAGAATAGTTGGTATTAAAAGTTCATGAATTTGACTCGACAGGGCCAAAAGGGAGGTAATTGGTGCTAAACATGAGACTTTGGACTTTTTTTTTTTTTTTTTTTTTTTTTTTTTTTTTTTTTTTTTTTTTTTTTT
>VXAZ01005703.1:1348037-1386357 GCA_013399875.1 Gymnorhina tibicen | reverse complement strand
GAGTTTAGTTTTTATAGAAGTAGTTTTTTTTTTTTTTTTTTTTTTTTTTTTTTTTTTTGATTGGACTAGCTGTAACTGGACCCCAGTCCCCCAGCACTGCGCACCTCCCTGGGTGGCTGTGTAAAAGCCTTCAGGGAGTCCATGTGTAGCTGAAAGGTCCCTGCTGTTGTACTTCCAGTCCAGCTTGGGGCTCCAGCAGGTGCTGCTGCCTGCTGAGCACTCAGCGCAGCAGCTCTTTGTGTCAGACTTCAGCCCTTCTGAGAGAAGCATGGGGGAGATCTCCAGAGATTTCACCCACAGGAGGTGACTTCCCATCCCCTGGGCCTCGGGTGACGCACCTGGAAATGAAATGCGTTGCATTTAAGAGGAGAGAAGCACATCTGGAAAAGGAAGCAGAACTTTCTGCCAGCCCAGTTTCTAGAAATGATGTGTTTGTTATTTAACAGGAGGAATCTATTCTTATTTTCGCTGTAAGATTTAGTGGGAAAGTGCTTCAGCATGCTGTGCTAGGGGAAGGTGTCAGTAATGAAGCTTTTTGAGCTCTTGTTGGCCACACGTGTGGTTTCTCTTCTGCTCTGAGGTGTGGGCTCTCCACTGTAATGTTTCCAAAAGGGAAGAAAGGAATAAACTTAGACAATCAAAGCAGAAATAGTGGCAGTTCAGGTATACTCCGTGTGTTTTTAAGAATGTGAGAAAAGCAAGAGTGATATAAAGGTTCAGAGCTGTAAGTCTGACTTCAACCACCATTTGTTCTGGCTGAAGGAGTAGTTGAATAGTCTTTTTTAACCATGTCCTGGGGGGCATCAGGCATCACCAGCTAGTCAAAGGAGGGGATTGTCCCACTCTGCTCTGCTCTGCACTGGGGTGGTCTCACATTGAGTCCTGGGGGAAGTTTGGGGCACAACAATGTAAGAAAGGTATAAAGCTATTAGAGGGTGTTCAAAGGAGGCTGGTGAAGGTGGTGAAGGGCTTTGAGGGGAAGCCATGTGAGAAATGGCTGAGGTCCCTTGGTCTGTTCAGCATAGAGGAGACTGAGGGGAGCCCTCACTGCAGTCACAACTTCCTCATGAGGGGAAGAGGAGGGGCAGGCACTGATCTCTGCTCTGTAGTGGCTGTGACAGTAGCCGAGGGAATGGCCTGAAGCTGTGCCAGGGGAGGTTGAGGTTGGACATCAGGAAAAGAGGGTGGCTGGGCACTGGAACAGGCTCCCAGGGCAGTGGTCACAGCAGCAAGGCTGCCTGAGCTCAAGAAGTGTTTGGACAATGCTCTCAGGCACAAGGTGTGACTCTGTCATTGTCCTGGGCAGGAGTTGGACTTGGTGATCCTTGAAGGTCCTTTCCAGCTCAGCTTTTTCTGTGATTCTACAACCTTGGTCGAATAATGGCTTCTTCAAAGGAAATTACATTCCCCTAATTTGCTGAACTTCAAGTGCACCATTGAAACAGTGGACAAAGGCATACTTTGCTTGTGATCCCAAAAAGATCTGTTGCCAAAACCACTTTTAAGAGCTTATCAAAGTACTAAGCTATTATGGATTAAAGCCGTGTCTTGGTTTACATACAGGTTAAAAGACAAAGTGATGAAAAGCTTTTTAGTTAAATTTCATCACAAAGCTGCATTAACTATGACATGGCCAAGATTTTAAGACCCCTGTTAAATTGCACAATATGCAAGGAACTATTTTTTTTTTTGAGGTCGAGGGAGATGGACATGACAGGAACTCCAAGGAGCTTTCAGATATCAGTGCTTTCCAATGACAAACACAGAATCAATAAATTCTATATAATGCCAACGGAAAGAATGAATTGACTTAAACCACGAGCACTGAAGAGTTGTTAACTGATTAGTGAAAGGCTCGGGAAGAGGCTTGAACGTTGCTGTACATTGCTCAGCAAACTGTGTGACAGGCCAGAACAGAGGTTGCACTGGAGCCCTGCATCAGGAGCTGAGCCTGATAAATGTTTTGCTCTGCTTGGCTGGTGCCCCTCTCAGGAGCCAAGCCAGCTGTCCTGGCAGTTTGAAGGGACAGGTGAAGTCTAGGACAGAGGGCAATTGCTTGGACTTTACCTTGCTCGTTCGTTTGTGATGCGTTGAAGGCTGCTGGGTTGGGGATGACCCTTGGGGCTGCTCACAGTCAGTGTGGATAGAGGGGACTGTCCCTGTGCCCTGATGGCAGAGCCTGCAGGGGCGGGGAGGTGCTCCCTGCCTGCTCACTCATCTTCTGGGCTCCTGCTCCATGCGGTACAGCTCGTGGCAAGAAATCTTCGTACACAATAGCTGCTGAAAAATTTCTTGCTTAAAGGGTTTTGCTGTTGCAAGGGAGGAGAAGGGAAGATGAGGTTATGGTGTGATTCACATACATTTCTCCTTGGGAAAGAGGAGGAGGGAGCAGACAAACGCCTCAGGCTTCCACCATTCTTTCCAGGTGACTAAGCAGCAATTTTATTTTTAACAAAAGCTAACGGTAGCCGGGTGGACAGAGCTGGTGGTACATCGGAGAGCTCCTGTGTCACTTCCTGCACGGCGAAAATCTGCTTGGGCTGTGGGAGATGCATTGCATTGCGTTGTATTGATTTTTCTCCTTCGGGCTGAGTATGCCTGTGAGGTTTCTCCCCTGTGACAGATGAGGTCATCCCTGCTGAAGGTCACCCACGGTTTTCCAGCACCTTTTTCCTTGCTGAGTGTTGGGGTTTTGGTTTCCCTGCCTGTGCTTGTTTTGGCCAGCAGAGGGTACTAAATGAAAGGTTAATCTAGGAAAAATTTTCTCATGCTGTCAGGCTGGGCTCAAAGTTTAGAATAGAAGCTGTACTTCTGGTAATGGAGAGGCTTCTAACAGACAAAACCCAGTTAGAAATGCCGATATCCTCATACTGCCTCTCTATGCAAATTTGCTTTTGTTTATGATTAAAACATTTGAATTTGAAAATTGCCAGTCATGTAAATGCCTGCTGGTTTTATTCCATATTCAATTAGCAGTGTTACGTTGTTTCACGTCCTTGATGACATCTTTTGTAGAAATTAATTAATGATAATAATAAGGCTTTTTTTGTAAAAATGAAGCTATAAAAGCAGTCGTGATTTCATTAGGGGAAAAAAAAAGAATTTCCTTTAAAGAATGCATATTTCAAGGTAGTGCTTGAAAGCATCAATCTGAAGTGTTTATCCTGTAAGATTAACACGGAATTTTCACTTGCTGTTTTTATCCTCTTGCCACTTCACTTCCTCTTATGTCAGAGCTGGTGTAATCCATCTCTCATCGCCAGATGTTGCCTGTCCCGCACTGGGAGGGGCGTTAGACCCCCCCCTACTCCCGCCTCTCTCCAGCCAGGCTTTTTGCACCAGCTCGGGGCAAGATCGGGCTCTGCCTCTCCCTGCCAATTGCTGCCCATTCTGGGAGCCCCGGGCACGGCCTCACCGTGTCAGTACCTGCTCCAGCGTGCAGCTTCCTCCTGGCGGGGAGCAAATGCAGATTGGAGCTGCTGAACCCGTGGGAGGATGCTCTGTGCCAGGATGCTCTGTGCCAGGGTGCTCTGTGCCAGCAGCACCGTGTCCCCTCTGTGTCCCCTCTGTGTCCCCTCTGTGTCCCCTCTGTGTCCCCTCTCTGTCCCCACGGCCGATGCAGCCCCAGCCTGGGTGGCATCTGGAGCGTG
Organism: Gymnorhina tibicen; assembly: GCA_013399875.1. Lineage (NCBI taxonomy): Eukaryota > Metazoa > Chordata > Aves > Passeriformes > Artamidae > Gymnorhina > Gymnorhina tibicen. The sequence goes on along the minus strand of VXAZ01005703.1, from coordinate 1,382,707 downwards.
GTGACAGTGGGGGCTGGACACAGGGATCCCTCTCTGCTGTAGCTCATTCTGTGACAGCTCCATGGGTTTTAGTCCCCCTCTGCCTCTGCAAAACAAATTAATACTGTAATATTTCACTGCAAAGTTGTGTAACCTGCATTAATATGTATTTTTTAAATGTTATTGCCATTTTGTTAACTTCTCTAGTCTAACCTTGTATTCCCGTCTGGGAGTAACTACATGTGGAAGGGTGGAATATAACTTTTGCCAGGAAAAAATAGGGCTTTCAGAATACATTGTTAGAAAAAGAGGCTAGAAAGAAATAATGGTGGCATTTTTCAGCTTGAATTCTAATACAAGCTTATATTACATCTGGGAAATTCTTTCCTCTAGCATTAGAATGGTGTTTTTTAGGTATATTTCATATATAAATGTGTTTATCCTTATGTCTTCCTGTTTTGTATGTATAATCACATGAATAGTAAATGTGACAACCAAGTATTTATCAGGAAATGCAATTTAAGAATGAAATCAGATGGGGCTGAAATGGAGAACTGAGGTTCAAATCCCAGGTGGATCCTGTCACTTCTGATCTGACTTGTGGCACCACCTCCCTGTTGGATGTTAATTGTCAAATAAATACTGCCAGCAGCATGTGGAGCATGGTAAGTCATGGGTGTGTGGAGGCATCCTCAGAAACGTAGCACAGTGGGGTGGAACAACCACAGTCCTTTGCTGAGTCTCAGCACTCTGCACCTTTCACCCCCTGAGCTGCAACCAAATGTGGAAAGCTACAATCTTTAAGGATTTTGTTTCAGAAAGTGAGAGGGTGTGAAATAGGTGTTAGAATGGAAGCTGGAACTCGACCTGGACGATGTGGAGCCTGTGTCTGCTAGCTGGTAAAATCAAATGGGAAAGAATGTTCAGAAACCTTCCCAAGATCTCTGCCTGCTTCTCCAGTTTCTGCCTGCTCTCCCCGTTAGCGCTGCGATGTGGCTGCTGTCTGTCCCTGCTGGCTGGGATCCCTTTCCTCCCAGCCTGGTCCTGGGGCTTTGTTTTTTTCTCTAGTGATGCTCCCTGTGCTGCTAAAGCTTCTTGAACACCTCAGAGCTCATACCAAGCACACCCTCTTCATCCCAGCTGCCTTCCACATCCCTCCCTATGCTCTTCCCCCCCAAATCTGTCCTTTGCCCTCTGTGACCCTGTCATTGTCTAGCCCTTTAGCAAAGTCTGCTGTAAAGTTCTTCTGGTGTGGTCTCAGAGGCTGCTGGCAAGATCACAGGAGTTTTGATCCCGTTTTCTTCCTCCTCTGCAGCTTGGCTGCAGGAAATCTTGCCTGCAGAGCCCCAGGCAACCGCTGCCTTATGTGTACACTTCAGCACCCTTCTCCTGTTGTGATCCTTGCCCTGGGCCAGTCCTGCTGGCACCATCTCAGTGTCCACCTTAGCACAGCTTTTGGGCTTTTCCTTTCTGACTGCTGTGGGCACCACCACATCCTGCTGTGACTCAGGGTGGTGTCTGTTGTGTGGATACAGTGTGGACATCTGTCGATGTCCTTATGTTCAAAAGGGGTCTTCATTTCCCCAGCTGACCTTGAATGGAAGCTGTAAAGGATGCAGTCCTTCCCTTCCACGTGCACTAAACCTCCTGCTCAGACTGTAGCCCCTTCACATCTCTGTTAGTGTACCACGCTCCCCTCCATCTTTAGCAGACCTTCATGCACGCTCATGGCATGCTGAGGCAAGGACTTGGTCTTGTTAAGTCTGGTTTGAGTTTCCTGTCTTTCCCCCTGCTCTGTTCTAGCCCATGGGATGCTACTGACCTCTCCTTTGGCTGTTTTCACAGTCTGGTGCCTCTGACCCCTGGGCAGTGAGACGTCAAACCTCCCTTCTGACTGGCCCACAAAACTCTCACCAGCCCTTGGCTTTGGCAAAGTTCTTGTTACGTTTGATTTCAGTACCACCAATTTATTAATTCCTCTGGGCTTTCCATAATAAATATTAGCAAAAGCTCTACTGAAAATATCTATGTGAATTTGCATCTGAATCTTTTCCAAACAGTCCTGTGTCTCAGCTACAAATGGAGAGGTTTATGAGCCAGACAGTGCTGGTGGTGTGCTGGGATTATGGAACAGGCAGCAATCAGTGCTGTTTTACTGGGTTTGCACTCCTGTGCTTCCCTCTGCCACTCCTGTCTTGTTCTGCACTAGATACGGGCCTCTGGCAGACAGAAAGGCTTTGTGTTTTCTCTCTGTGTTATGTCTCCTTCTGACTGATAGAAAACAAAAGAATAGTGGACAAAATGAGCCCCACTACTATTTCTAAAATGAGCATCTAAACAAAAACTAGAGAAGTTTACCATATAAAGCGATATTGCCGTAACTGCCTTTGTTTGTTTGCAGCATAATCTCCCCGGAGAGACTCCACTGAGGTGTGAGTTGGGAGGATTATCTCCACTGCCAGGGGTAGAACAGCCCTGCTGTGTTTGAAAGGTGGTTAGCAACGTGAAAAGTAAAAGTGGAGTGCTTGCGTTAGGACACAGCATCATGATGCCACGTTGTGACTCTGGGATCAGGTGCTCAGCTGGTGCACAAACTCACTTCCAGAGTGGGGCCGTGAGTCACTGAGGGCTGTTTAGGTATCACTTAATAGCACTGCTGTATTACATATTAAACTGTGACATAATCTTTACTGATATTACCTCCTTGTACTGCTAGACTAATTCTTGAATTTCCTAGTTTTAGTTGTCTCTTTCAGAGGTTTGTCTGGAGATCTCTATACAACTCAAATCTTTAAGTGTGGTTTAGGAATTTCAATAACTTTCAAACCTGTTTTCCCTCAGTTATTTGCATTCTGTTCACTTCTGCTCTTGGATGCTCAGCATGCTGAGCATGTCAGATGGATTTTTCTAATTCCTAGATTTTTTCAAAGCCTTACATAGCATTTAAGCCACACAATTCTCTCTAAAATCAGTAAGAGCTGTATGTCTTCAACTCTGTGTAATGCCCTGAAAGAGTAACTGTAGCTATTATTTAATACTTCAACAGTATTTTTCTGCCTTTGATTCTTGGGAACAGCTGTAAGTTAATTAAACTATAAACTAAGCTTTCAGTGAGTGATTATGAGCATCATTATTTATTCAGGATTAATACGGCTGGTGAAAACAGCTCCTTCTTACGCCATGACAGAAATTGCTCGTGTTGTCTGTGCATCCAGGACACAGCACCATGAAGCCGTGCCTGCAGTCTGCCATAAATCCCAGCAGCTGTGCCACTTACTCTCGTGTGCAGTCTAACACAGCTACACACAAAGTAAAGATTCATTGTGAGCCCCTCCGAGGGCCCCGGTGTGTGCCTGGTAGGGTCAGCAAAGTTCAGCTCCCAACACTGGGAGCTTTCACGTGCCAGGAGCACAGGGGGAGAAGGGAATCATGTTGTGTAGTGCCACATAATCACAGAGAGTTCTGTAACTGATACTGCTGCCCCAGGCTTGTTTTTGCAGTTTGGGCTAGACTTTACAGCTAGTCTGCTGTCTGAGGAGGAGCTGAAACGGGAAGCAGCCCTGTCCTGCTCACATTAAAATCAAACAGAATGATGGCCAAGACAGCGATTAATGAGTTTGCCTCAGTTGTGGTTTCAGATCCTGAGCTTGTGTGAAGAAAAGCAAATGGAGCTGCTCACTGTGGTGAGGCTCACAGAGCATCTATGCCATGCACTGCAAAATGCTTTCCAGCCTCTTAAAGGGCTTTGCACTGGTAACTGGAGTAACTCATACCTTGTCACTGCAGGGCACCCAGGGGGGACTCCTGCTCTGAGCAGCTGCTCACACCTGCAGCAGTGCCTGGAGTCTGGAGGAGAATACAAACCCATTTAGCCAGCTGTCAGGGCCTCTGGTTACTTTCAATTCCCATCTGGACAAGTTTGAACCAGTGACATAAAGGTAAAAAGCTTGCTATCCTGTTCCAAATCACTTGAAGCTCCTGTTTCACCAGCTCTCCGTACTGGAAAGCTTTTTTCTGTGGCAGCTACCTTCACATCCTGGCTGGATGGTGTGTTCTCCCCATCCCTGGCCTTGAAATCCATGCGGCCTCACAGCTAAATTACAGTTCCAGACAATCAGTAATGTTTCTAAAAATGCCTGGCTGTCTTGAGCATCCAGGCAGGGATTAGCCCAGAGGCATCTCTTAGTCTAATTGGATAATCTCCTTGTGCTGTAAAGGCAGCTAAGAATGTGTCCCCCCCACCATTTTTCATATTATTTGCATGTATTTGGGTGACATAATTAGCAAAATGCTCTAAGTAGCTGTTGATGCTAATTACAAGGCTGCATCTGGAAATACTTCTAACCTCTATTTTTGCTATGAATTCCCAATTTGAAAAAACACTGTCAGATTTTCAAGCAATAGATTGCAGCACAGAGAAGAGAATGTGTGAACAGTCCCTTGGGATTTTGCGATTAAAAGAAGGTTTCACAGTTTCATGCTTCAGCTTTTGATTGCAAGGCATTATTCAATACTCTGAAATATCATTAATTCAGCAGATAGGAGAAAGAAAGCCCTTCCACCAGTATTTTCATTTTTCTCATGTAAAATTCCTCATCTTAGAATGTATTTTTTGTATTATTTAGGGTAACTGCATTCCTGTGTTGAGGATGTAGTGTCAGGTGCCCTGCAGACTCTGTCCTCTTGAAGTAGAACTTAACACCCCTGTTCATACAGGCAATAAAACCCCATCACAGTGCATGCTGTTAAACAGCTCCCTTCATTAGGAAGAAATTGCAATGACTCCACAACAGTCACTTCTACATTTCATTTCTTTTCTGTACACCTCCCTAGGAAACTCTCAGAAACAATTCATGCAGATTTGGGTATCCAATAAACTATCTCATTTAACAAAACCTGGAAAGCAATTTATGGGAGACATGGGAGAGATGACTGTGTAAATTATATCTAGAAAATGTTTTTCTTATGTCTGAAAAGACTTTATTTATCATAAAGGAATGCAAACTGTGCTGGACACTTTTTGTTTTGCAGCTGGAATATTTTGCTTATTTCTTTTAATAGGCGAGTGTTAGAAGTAACGTTTTGCATTTTATTTTGCTTAAGACTCTAAAATAACTTATGCTGGAGTTTTAGTTGCTTCTGCAGTATCAGGCCATGATCCTTTTCCATCAGACCCTAGATCTGGCGGTGTTGATGTGAGGCTTCTGCAGAGAAAGCCCTGCTCTGTCTTGCAGCCGTGCTTTGATTCCTCCCCCTGTGGCCCAGAACTGCCTGCCGAGGGATCACACCCTGGGATAAGCTGGCAGGTCAGGCTCCCTTCTCCGACCCCCAGCAGAGACCCTGGGCGCTCTCAGTGCCTACAGAAGAAGAAGCTATGCAAGTTCTGGTGATTTAGTGTCTTGTTTATGTGGCTAGAGGCCTTTCAGGGAGGAAACAATCACCTTCCCCTGAAGGAACAGCACAGCATTTTTACGGGGTTAAACCCCACAGGCCAGGATTTAGCTGGGAGATGAGAGGGAGCAGCTTCTGTTTATGCCATGCAGCTGCTGAAATGAGCACATTGCTGGCTGGAGGCAGCAGCACAGCTGCTTTAAGTAGCTTATTGAATCTGAAGCTTTGCTGTTTACTGCTGCCCTTTTATTCCTTCTCAAAACACAGACAAAAAAATTGTGTTTGTTCTTACAGAATAAATACCTGTTCCGCTCCTTCTCTAGGAGGAAGAAAATTGCTCGCTTCTGAAAAGCAACACAGGAAGTTAAATAATAAGCATGCAGACTTATGCCAGTTCTCCAGAGCTTGGACAGAGCAACCACCATTTGTGTAGGGAGAGGTCAAGCCCTATTCTTTGCCTTCAGGGTAGGGAGTCCATACTCAGACACTGCCTCACTTCACAGAGCTCCCCACACCACACTTACTGCTTCCCCAGCACCATGCAGAACCCCAGCAGCATCCAGCTCTGGGCTCTGAGGGTGCTTGGGCAGAGCCAGCAGGGAGAGCAGGCCCATGAGAGGGTGCTGCAGCTCAGGTCAGCACTGCCCCTTAGGAGAGGGTCCCTTCTCCCCCATCCCATACCCTAGGGTAGAGTTGTTGCTTTCTTTTTTGCTTGCTTTCTTCTTTTTTTAATGGCTCCCTCTCACTGATCTCATAGGAGGTAGTAGAGGATTTGGGAAGAACAGAGAAAGCCTGGAGCTGCAATTAAGGCACTGAGTGAGCATCTCTGAGCCCAGCCTTGGGCAGGCGGGGTGGAAGATACAGGAGGGAGGGTGGAAGTCAGCGCCTTGAACTCCTGCTGTTCTTCACCCCCTCAGGGCACATAAGGAGCACAGAAGATGCTGAGTGGCCCCAAGCTGGTTCCAGTTTGTACTGGCTGTGCGGAATCTGGATTAAGACCAGGTTTGTAAAAACAACTTCAAAGCACAAAGGTTTATACAGGGCAACCTCTTTTCCCTGCTCCTTTCCCCGTGTGGGGCCTGGAGAATTGGGATCTCACGTGCTGGTTTTTCACAGCCTTTGATACATGTGCATAAAATGCTGTGGTGCTGGTCAGTGCCTCATAGGCACGTAAGAAAAAGGGAACAAAAAAGATTTCAATTAGCTGTAAAACTCAATAGAATAATTAAATCCCATGCTGCTGAGGCAATATAAAAATAAAAAAATGTTGGCAGTCACCTGTATTTTACGTTTATTTTAAAATGTGAAATTATTAAGTAGAGCATACCAGTTTGTTAAATTATTTTGTTATAGATATCTGTGTGCAATGTGAATTCAAATCCAAACAACTGGCTACTAAGGAGCCAGCAACAAAGCAGTTCCTGAATGAGCTTGTGAAAGAAGCCAGCCTTCATTTTAATTTTAGATATGGGCCTGGAAACGTCATAAAACTTAAATTGACTAGTATAGAGTGAGTAATTGTAATCACACTGTAACTTTATCTAAAATTGAGGAACCATTTAAATATCTTTCCAGAGAACACCCCATTCTTTTGTAGAAATATGGCTTCAACAATACAAATACTTTTCATTAAAGTCCTTATTGAGAATTGAAATTAATTACTGAACTGCATAAAAGGACTTAAATGATTGAATTAATACAGCAGAAAATTTGTAATGTTAATGCAAATATAACTTGACTGTGGGGAAAAAAACCTTCGAAGTTACTGCTTCAATGGGAACCTTCCATTGACTTCAGGAGATCTGGGAAGGGCTTTGATTGTAGCAGAGCTGGAAGGAAGGGAGGACTGAAAAAGCCAAGCAGTGGAGGAGTACATCAGTGAGCAGGTTTCCTGAAGGTGATGTGGGAATGGGCTCCAGCTGTCGTTCTCCCTGTGCAGGGGCTGCACAACCAGCTCCACCAGCCTCCCAGCACAAGGGCAGCCGTGCTTGGCTCTGCACTTGGCCCACAGCAGCTTCCAGCACAAGGAATTGGGGTTAATCACCCGGGCTGGAAGGGGATTGACTGGAAGCCTGTACACCAGCAGGTATAAATTACAGGCCTTAATAGTGTCAGGGTAGGGTCAGATTGAGCAGGGACCTGGCAGGCACTGAGCTGTTCTGGGGCCAACTGGCCTGACCCCAGGGCTCCCCCAGCTCCTGTGGGGCAAAACCGCCCTCGGTGTGAAGTGTCCAGCAAGGGTAGCCCAGGTTGTATCCCCACTGCTGCAGGTGCAGTCTCTGTCTCAGGATATGCAGATTATGGGAGCTCTTGAGTACTCTAGTGTCTCTGAGTGCCAAGGATTTATACATCCTGGCATCCCTCTGTACATAAACGTGGCACAGCACCAGGTATTGATGCACCTTATCTGTTAGCTGAGGAAAAAATCTCTGTCCTTGAAGCACTTGTGACTGGAAAGTCACAGAGAAAGAAGTGACTCATCCAGAAATCTCCAAAACCTGCACATCCCACCAGTACCCTGTGTTTGTAGGGCAGTCTGTAAAAATGTCCTGCACCGATTCCTGCTGTTTGTGATCAGGATGGTCATTAAAGACTCCCAGCGTACAAGGGAAAAGGCCTTGGGTGCAGTGAGAAGTGTTAATCTCCCATCCTTAGGTGCTGCCATGAGCAGGCCTATGAGCCGAGAAGCAGCAGAGCTGGGTTAGGTAGATGGACATAAAAACAGGAGCATGAGGCAAGGGGTACTTAAAAATTAAACTTTTTTTACTCACCTAATTAAAAATGGCTATGCTGTTCATTTAGTATTTCTGGGCTAGAACTTACATGATCTACTTCAGGCTATTGTACAGCTTGAGACAGTTATAAAAGGAAGAAAATGGCTATTCTGAATAGAGAAAGCTCCTAAACTATAATTACTGCATCACCATTGAGATCTGGCAATTCAGCTACAAATGTCATTGCAGTAACTCAAGAGCAGATGCACAGTGTGCTCTGTTCATGTGCTAACTGCTGAAACTTTTTTCCTTTTCTCCTCGAATTTTCTCTTCCCTTTTGTTTAGGCTGGCTTTGGTGTTTGGGTATTTTCAAACAACTCCCATGAGCTGTCAGAGAACTTGGCAGAGTTAACCCTGCAATCTATTGCTCATACTGCGTGTAGCCAGGCTTAAACTGATCAAGGGTGCTTTGGGGAAACAGAGGGAGCTTTAATCTGCTTTGTGGCCTAGGGTGAGGCAGCCCTAATGCTCTGCTCTCCTCCAGAGCTGCACGGTGCCCTTGGGAAGTGACCTTTGGGAGGCTGAGTGCCTTCACAGGGGAACAATATACTCAATATCCACACAGTTCCTGAGGCTGCTGGGCAGAAACTGCCCTCCTTGCTCTTTCTTGGGATGGTCAGGAGGAAACTTCAGCATCCACTGTGTTCTTCCTGGTGTCTCAGAAAGGACAGCCCCCATAGCCAGATGAAGAAAGTAAAACATATAATCTTCTGGAGTGGATAGGGCCAGGCTTCTAGCACAAGCAGCCTGTTTCTCTGCTGGCTTGGAAGCTGCCAGACTGATAACAAATGACTAAGACAAAAAAATAAATGACCCTTGTGCAGCTGGCCAGGTCCCTGGAAGACGGCTGTGTCCTTGCCTTCCTGCAGCCGGCCTTGTGAGTGCTCCCATTTCAGACCACAGAGATTTTAGGATGCCGCAGGCTAAAGGTTTTGCAGAAATGACTGTTATTACTGTTCTCATTGTTGTTATTACTGCCACAATTATGATGATGGTAAGAGCCAAAAGCCCAAGAGATTAGCCTATTGATCCAATTTGAGGTAGCTTTTCGAATTTTCAAGCTATTTACATAAAATGGACAAAAGAGAAAAAAAGAGAAGCTGGTTTATGAAATTGGATCAAGCAGTGTTTGAGCTGAATGCATTCCAGCTTGCAGCCAGTAGTGCTGTTACAGACTCGGGGTGGGGGGGTGGTATGACTTTGATTAATTGTCTATCAGTGTCCTGTAGCTGTCGTCCCTCGTATTAAATATAAGGAAAATTCTGTAGCATTTGCAAGTTAAACTTCTGTGTGGCAGACATTTTATTGATGCAGAATTTGCTGGATGCCCTTATGCAGGTCCATTTCAGTCTCATAAGCACATTAAAATCTATTTTAGATAGCTATATGGAGTGCTCAGATACCAGGAAAATTCCTCTTGGGTCCCTTGGGGTGCAGCTCCCTGGTTCTGCAGTGTCATCCTGTGGTGCATCGTTCTGCTGTATCGCTGCAGACAAATCAGTTCCCTGGCCCGTTCCGTTAACCCGTGTGGCTCTGGTACCTGGTGCTCCCTTAGCACGTGCAGAAGCTTTTCGTGCTTCTTTTGCTGGTACAAGAGGAGCTCCCTGCTAAGGACAGAATGTACCAATGGTGAACAGCACACAGGCAGCACTGCAGAGCTTCACTTGGTGTACTTAAGCTCTGTTTTCGCATTCATAAGCAAACACTACTGTAAATAATAGTTTAGAAATTCCGTAAACATTCATTGCCGTGGCCTAGAAGGAAAAGTTTGTGCTCTGCACTTTAATACGCAGCTGTGGTAATTGAAAAGTGTGAAAACAAAGGGTCTTACTGGAACTGACATTGTGGGAAGCATCAGGAGTATTCCTGAAGCTGATGGGAGGTAAAAGCTTTTGCAGTATAAGTGTGCCCTTGGGTTTGCTGGCAAAATGTTTGTCCGTGCTCATGCTGGAAGCAATTGCTAACACTTGCAGCTCCACAGTACGCTAACAGAGCTTCCTTTCTAAGGTTATAGACCAAACTGTCTGGAAATTAGTGGGGGAAGAACCGGGACAGGATTTCTCACTTTTGCAGGAGGGTTTTCCTGATCTTATTTGTTATCTAAAGTTTTGGTTTTGCAAGGGATTTCAGCAAGTGTCCATAGGTGTGTTCCACTATGCTTTGTTTTCATAGGCTCCTCTGAAAACTGTAGCTCTGTGGCTTCAGGTAAAACATGAGAGCAACTCCTGTTATTGCCGTTCTAACTCCATGAAGACAGACCCTGAAAACTATTCCAGTTCTGTGGGCAGCTTGAAATGGTGTATTGTGCAAATCTGTACCTCCAGACCACCCTGAATTTGCCCTGTTTTGTCACTGGTGCCAGAATATTTGCCAAGAGCCAAATATTGGAGGCTTTTTCTCCTGAGTCACTGGCTGAATTGGATTTACTCCATGCTATCTGGCACTGCTGTCAAGCACCACATTGACTGAAAAGCGTTTAGTGATTACAAACTCCACGTTATTCAGGTAATGCAAAAATACTAAGTTAGTATCTAAGTCTCTGTCAAGATGAAGCAGAAATATTTAAGCATAGGTGAGTTATTGTTGATACACAAAGGAGAATAACGTGTAATTATAGCAGTATGGTGAAATAACTCATTAATATTTTCCAAATAAGAGCTTTGGTGCGCACCTCATGTCCAGCCTGGGTCAACCCACCAGAGAAATGCAGATCTTGGTTATTTTATTGGGGTTTTTTTGGTTAGGCTTTTTTTAGGTTGGTTTGTTTGTTTGCTTTAGAGGGTACAATGTGGTAATTGTCTGTCTGAATTTGTCCCAGTTACAGTATCAAATAGCCAATATGTAAAATAGTTCAACCCTACATAAAATGTTGATTTTTTGTAGAAGTTTGAGAAGTATAAATACATGATGTACAAGTACAATGAGATTTCCATTATATGATTAAGTAAGTATAGGTCAAGTTTTATTTTAAGTCATATGATAATTATTCTGTGACCATGAATGTATTTCCGTACAGTTAATAGAGCTGGTTTCTATTATAGGTAATAGTTAAGCACAGCTTTTGAATTTTAAAACCTCAGAGAAGCCAAGAAATGAAAAAGTGTAACGTAGTGTTCAAGTCCCAGGCAAAGCCTGCTGTTCAGTTCATAGAATCGCAGAATCTCCTGAGCTGGAAGGACCCACAAGGACCATCAAGTCCAGTTCAGGGCCCTGATGCCTGAGGTGGCCACCTAAAAACAGAGGCTAGACAAGAATAAGGGAATAAAGGCAGGTATTTATTTGAAGGCCTTCAAAGGCACACCCTGGGCAGTCCAAAGGCTACACCCAAGATGGACCCCGAGTCACGAGTTCTTCACACTTTTGTAAGTTTGGTCTATTTGCATATCAGGATCAGGTCTCCAATTACACGCCTAGTTAATGATGTAACTAGCCCAAGTTTGCCCTCCTGTTCAGAGTTTACTCATTTTGGGGCCCGGGACAATCGAGGTGTCCTTGGAGAGCAAACCTAGAATGGTTTGTTATGTCTAATGAGCATGAGAGAACAGCAGCTAACAGGGACAATCTAACTTCAGAGTTATGCACCAGGCAGTACAGGATTTGAAAAATATAAAAGTTAAGACCTAAGGCATCAGCCCTGCATAGGACAACCCAAGAGTCACTCCCTGTGCCTTAGAGCATTGTCCAAACACTTCCTGAACTCTGACTGGTTGGTGCAGTTGTGTAAGAAGCCAAAAGGCATCACCAAATCCTGTCCTGAGGTTGTATTGGAGCTGGCAGTTGCCATCTATTCCTTTGCTAACTCCAGATTAGAAAGATTAGGAAGAAAATAGTATATCAAGCTGTTAGAAAGCAAATTCTTTTCATAATTAATACTAATGGGACACAGGTGTTCCTGGGTCTTGTGGGACCCAGGAGAGCCTCAGGCCAGCTGGACAACACTGATCTAATATCCCTTCCTATAAAAATTCATCCCTGGTGCATCCCTTCTGGAGAACTTGGTATGGAATCTGTCCCTACAGAATTCCAGTTGTTCCTCAGCCTGATCCTGACAAAATATCTGGGGGTTGTTGCTGCATCTGTGTTTTATTGGCAGATCACTGAGATCCACAGAGCCACAGAACACAGATCCACTGGCAGTGGAGAAATCCAGAAACAAGCCTTTTGTTCTTTGTGGCCCAGAAACAAATATCTGGACCTGGAAATTATATTTGAGTTTCTTGCCAAGATCCAGCAATATGGAATTGGTCGGAAAACCTCTCACACGCCAAATGAACCTAAGCCTTTCCCTTGGGAAATGACAGAGGTGATTAATTTAGGGTGAGTTATGATGAGCTTGAAAAGCTAGAAGCATCTCTTTTCACTCTTGAGCTGCACATAAAGCCAGCCCAACTGTGTTTTAGCCAAAAGAATGTAACAATTTAATCAGTCCTCTCTCTCAGCCACCGGTGTAATTGCAGGCCAACCCAGAGCAGCCAGTCTTGACACTTCAGATCTTCCTGCCAGCATAACTAGGCTGTGTGTCACAGAACACCCTCATGAGGAAAGAGAATATTCCCATAAAGGTCTTGTGGGGCTGATCAAAGCAGATTTTTTCTGCCGCTGCCGATATGCACAAGTAAGCAACTTCTGTGCAGCTCTGCTGCGCTGCTGTAACTCATTCAGACACCTGGGATCTGCTCTGAGTTAATGGTTAAGGATTTTTTTTCTGAGTTAATGGATAATGTAAAGGATAAGGGTTATTTCTAAATTTTCCCAATCTATCCATCATTTTCCCAGTTCAAGTTGCCTCCCTGCACCACGACAGCTGCTGTACTGTTTTACAGTAAAATATTACTTATGGGCAAAAATTTAAAAGCATCATTTAGAAGGGTGTGCGTGCTTTCTTTGCCATCCTTTCAGGAGGCAAATGTGTGGCCGGTGGCTTGGGTTCAAGAAACATGGCCATGGTCTCCAGATTCCCTAAAATTCTCTCGTTGTGCCTGCTGATAATGTTCTATTCCAAAATATGCTCATGGAGACGAGCAGACCTCCTCCAGAAAAATGCAATCTCCTGCACTGTAGTCAGTGCAGGGATCAAATACACAACTGTTTCTAGAAATTTTGAATCCATTTGGTTGATTCCTGAGCTTTTTTCAACACATCTTAACTAAAGAAAGCAGCAAGTTGTGCATGAAAGCAAGAAGAAAAGTGTGAAGGGAAAAAATATAAGTCAATAAATTATATTGAACATGCACAATTATGGGGGGAAAGAAATATAGCAAATCTCTTCTCCCCCAAAATGTAGATGTGTGAAAACTGTTTTTAAACCGGATGCAGTGTTAGTAATCTGACTGCTGTTGTGCTCTTTATCCTGCAAAACACTCCTGTCCATGGCAGAATGAGCTGGAATCAGTCGTTAAATCCTCTTTAAATAAGCAGCAGTTTCCAAATTGTTTTTGAGCTTAGCACACGGCACGTGGGCCCTCCACAGCACTCCTGCCTGGAAGGCATCTTTGGTAGGATAAAATGAACTATTCCAGCAGTGGTCCAGGACATAATTGCACTGTGACGGCTCTGAGCATCACTGTGTAGGAGCTGCCAGGATCACATCTGTTACCTGTGGGGTGATGCTCAGATGCCTCTGATCTAACCCCGGTGTCAAAGCTGGGAGAATTCAGTCTGAAATGTATGAACTGACTGGAGCTTAAAGTTTGGGGTTTGGATGGACGGCAGCTGTTGGGTGCCCTTTACCTCTCTCCCTCACACAAGACCGTCAGTTCTCGGCTGAAGAACAGCACCTGTGCTTTTGTGTGTCGTGTTTAGCTGTGCAGGCTGTCAAAGGTTCTCTCGGGAATGACCTTACAAACCCTTCAGTGATAAAATCCCGCAGAAAATCACAGCCCAGCCCAGGATAACTGCTCCATTTACATCCCAATACAAGGAGCAGCACTTGTGATTGCTGGCTTGTGTGCCACGGTGAATTCTTCTGGTTCTGAGCAGCGAAATGGCCGAGGATACGCACAGCAAGGCAGATGGGATTGATTCATTAGAGTTCAGTAGGTTATCATTACTGCAGGAATAGGTAATGACAGATATTTTAATTAGAAAAAAGGACTCAGTGGTTAGGGTAAATTACAGGCTAGAGCTGATTTGACCCCAATCAGTACAAATGAGGGTACAGTGCTCCATCATGCCAACAGCACCAATAGCATCAGGGTTCAAAAGCCATCTGTTCCTTCCAGCCTTTTCAAGAAGTGTGCTCAAGGGTGTTTCTAGGACTGTGGTGTTTCAAACTTCAGTCCGTCACACAAATGGGAGTGAGCTGGGCTTCTGCAGGGCAATCATTTTAATTCTCACTTAGGTTATTGTCATGTTTGGGTAAATTTTCACTCAGAATTGTCATAAATGTGCTAGCTGGAAACTTTTGCTAAGTATTCTTTCATATTCACTTGCAAGTAATAGAACTAACAGTTCGCTCAGATGAATGCATCAGTCTCCATTACTCAAACTCATGGATTGGTTTGGGTGGTCTTGGGCTTGAACAGGTATTGGCATAGTAGTTTCCCCTCTGATCTCATATTTCTGGCCATTTTTGCAAGCCAAAGGACTGAAAAAGAGTGTTTAAGCCATTTCACAGGAGATGATAACTTTGGGGCATAACTTCAAGGGAATGGAAAAGCAAATGGAGGATTTTCACATCAACTACAGCAGATGCAGAAAGAGGGAAGGAATGCCTAAACCAGCTGGGTAAATAAGTGAAAGGGTTCACGACAAACCTGAGAAAACAGGGTATTTCAAGTTTTACCCGTCTCTGTATTCAGCCCCTTCGCAGCTTTCAGGGGACAGTGTCCTACTGCACTCTGACCTCTCAGCAAGGACTAAAGCAGCCCGAGAATTCCTTTGTGCCTGGCTGTGGGGGACGTGAAATCAGGGATGTGATGAAGAACTGTCACCAGGGACTCCCAGATGGAGTCCCATGGGGTCCTGAAAAAATGGAAGCAAGGAAGGGTGCCACAAGTCTTGCAGTGGCTTTTGCAAGTTAACCTTGGAATGTTTCACTTTTATGAAAGTGTGCAATTAGCAGTGAAGGTCTTGGTGATAATCAGAGACTTTGTGTTTAAGTATTCCACTTATGGATGAAGTTTTTAATTGCTGATGAAAGTTATTTAAGGAAGAACATATATTGAAAAGTCTGACTTAAACTCACTGTAAATTATTTGATAATGAAAATCTACTTCCATATAAACTGAAATATGGGGGTTTTTTTGAGATCTATATGCTATTTTGGAGTATCAGGAATTTTAGAAGAGGTATATATTATTATCTATATCCCACTTCTGTTGAAATGGAAAAATAAATCCTTTATGGAAGACTTTTTCATAGAGTCCAAATGTGGAAGAAAATTTCTTGGATAATGAATCATATGACTTAGCAGAATGTTAAATAATGCTGATGTAATATTACTAATTAGACCTTATATGTTAGAATATAATATTTAATTGAGAATAAGAATAAATGTTTAATTAGAGAATAAGAGATATCTTTTTTTGAAATATAACTTTGTAAATTTTTTGTATTTTATGGCTTAAGAAACCTAACAGAAATACAAATAAATAAAAATGCAATCAATACTTCAATAAAGAAGTGACAAGGTCCAAAATATAAACTGAGCAATATTTGCTTATTTTGTGCAAGAGAAACCTCTTGTGTGGTTTTGATTCCAAAAATAGGGGAAATAACCTTGGAGTAAGCTTTCCATATTAAAGCAGCTTTTTTCAGTTGATAAATATTGGCAAAAAGTCTTATGAAAAACACATCTTTTAAATAATATATAGCAATGTACAATGTAGCCAACTTTAAAGTACATTGTAAAAACAGTTTGGGAAGGTAGACTTCTTTTTTTTATTTTTTTTTTTTCACTTTTATGATTTTCTGTGTAATTCCACACTGGTCATCAATTTTTTGCTAAAAGGATTACCTAAAGTGGAGTTGAGATTCCCTGCCCCACTTAGTTCAATTCTTTAAATTTATGGATTGCTGATGCTTACCTCTTTGGTAGAGAGGTCTCTCTTCCTCAGTCAATTATTTTTCACGCCCTTGGACCCTGCTCTGCCTAGGCAGCTGTACAGGAACCCTTAAGCATCTCCAAATGGTGCTAAAGTTGGACCTGGATCCCTTCCAGTGAGGCAAAAACATTAAATTGAACTAGTTCTGTTTACTACAGCTGTATCCAAGGTCAAAATGCTCAAGAGAAAGGATGTTTCAGTCACAGCCACAGTTTAAAAAAGATTAGAAATAAATAATACAATCCCATGCTTAGTAACTGTTTAAATTCCACTGGCTTACAGTGACGTGGAGGATTGAAAGTCTGGTGGGGCAGGTTTCCCCTTGGCTGCTTTCCTTCACTCCTTCAATTGTCACCTTGAACCTGTGGAATGCTCTGATGAAAAAATTTTAAAAGTCCCTTTCTGCTTTGGGCTGAGGTAGTTCAGGTTTTATATCACATTTTACTTTGTATTCATTGGCAGCTCAGTAATACCAACAACCAGGGCCCAAACAGTGGGGAATTCCTGTATCAAGCACACCACCTCTGTGAAAGGGGACAGATTTGTATTTCCAAGGGGTGCTTTAATGCCGAGCCCTCCCATTTCTGGGTGAGCAGCTTGGCAGACCCGGGCCTAAAGGGCTTCCTGGGTGCAAACCACTCCCGTGTTCCAGTCACTCCTGTTGCTGCTCTGGGGACACTTCTGCAAGACAAATCTGCTGTCTGAAGTGTAACATCCAGAAATGCTGCCTGCTTCTGAAGATTTGGCTTTGTGCCTCACTCGAGTTCATGCAGCAAATTTTATAGCAGAAGCAGCATGCAAAATTCTGGACCCCCAACTCTGTGGTCTTAAGTCCAGTGCACCACAGGGCATTAATTTTAATGTGACAAAGGGTTCTTTGTCAGAATGACAAGAAAAAAATGCAACTAAACAGCAGCATCCTGTCTACTGCTAGGCCATATTTTGTTATTGGAGTATTATGTTGACACAACACCTTTTATCCAGGATAGAAATCACCATATCACATAACTGGAGGTGTGACCTGCAGTGCAGGGAGTTTAATTCTGAATCATTCCATCTCTGCCCTGAGGTGAAGAATCAGACTTTTAGCCTTACTTTAAGCATTTCTTGAACTGCTTGGACTAAAGGCTTTCTGTTCTGCTTCTGGAAGCATTAAAGTCACACATGAAAGGGAGCCACAGATTAATTCCTCTTTTCTGCTCCTTAAAGGCTACTGTGAGAGCACAGAAGCATTAGTTTACAAAGCTTCAGGATCATGTTTCCTCTTGTCACGGCTGCTTCTTGATATTCCACCAACGGATTTGAACACCTTGGGAATATATTATTGGCATGTTAAACACGTGCTCATGCAATTTCCATGTAGTAAAATCGGAAGGGAGGGCAGGAGCAAGGCAGGGAGAAAAATTCTGTTGCTTTAAAAAGGTAAGAGTGATTTAACACCTTGTTGGATGAACAGAACAACAAAAGAGCTTGGTTTCAGAGGTTTTTTGATCAGATTAAAAAGTTGTGGTAGGAATCTTTGCAAATATAGTTGAATAGTAGAAACTGCATGGAAGAAGAATTCACTTAGAGAGAATATCTGTTAAATTACAACTAATTAATTAAATAGGTCTTCAACAGCAGATGTCACTGAAGCCCTAAGATTTAAGAGAGGATTTCAGAAGGCAGAGGAACTGAAATAAATGAGCCTTGATGTAATTTAACCTTGATCATACTTAAGCACATACATTACTTTTATTACTCTGAGACTCTCATCTCTAGAAGATGCAACAAATTGGCATTTTTTTACTGCACTCATTACTGTTACATTTGACTCCAGCTGCACTCATTTCTAACTGTGTTTTAAGTTTTTCTCCTTAAAATTGCCTTTCGTATTTATAGCTCAACTTTATCAGCAAAAATGCGTGTAGGAGACATTGGGATAAAGATTATTCATATTAGCCTTCAATCTTCATCCCCTGATTAGACCTACCCTGTTCCATACAGCCCTCAGAGGGGAATGTGTTGTTGTAGCCTATTTAATGTAGCCACGTAACTTCGGGTTAGAGGCGTTTCTCTGTTCAGAGATGCTTGGGAGGAATGATGCTTGAAAGGCTCCTGCTCTCAGAGAGCTGCGGGTCAGTGAGAAGCTCTGCGGCCCTGGGGCGGCCGTGGGGATGCGGGGCTCAGCTGGGAGCCCGTGTGGGTGCCATGTCCCGAGGTGCCGTGTCCCGAGGTGGGTCAGCCCGGGGCTGGGGCTGGGCTGCAGCAGGAGCAGCGCCTGCGGTTTGCAGCCTCGTGGTTGCGTTGCAGCCCCAGTGACCTCAATCACTGCGGGACCCAGATCTTCCCTGCCCAGACAGGGCCGAGGGAGAGGTGTCGGCAGAGAACCCGGAGAAGGAGCGTGCTGAATAAAGTCAGGAGAGATTAGTCTCCACGCCGTGTGAGAGTGATATGAAGCTGCTCGGCTGTCCCACTTTTTCAAGTCTTCTTGATAATGCTGCTTAAAATGGAAGGAAGCTTAATATCTGTGTTTGTGGTAGCCCTGAGTGGTACAGCCCAGGACAAGCAAGTTGTGTGTAAGCAGGGTCAGACCGATTTTTCTGTGCCTGATTCTAACTTTCCTTTATATCCAGCCTGTTTCGTCACCCTGTGTTAACATAATGCAAATGTAATTCAATTTTCTAGCAAGAAATTGGCCCAGCCTCTCTGACTGCTCTAAAATAAAGTGAGGGGACAGTCACAATCAATTAGGGTCAGTGTCAGGATAAGCCCAAAAAATCCCCATGAATGCAGTTATAAAACAGCTATATCTGATTATGTGTGTTAGACACTTGCATTTTAAAACACCTTTTGATTAGGGTGTGAGACACTGGGTTATCCAAGCTGAAACTTTCATGGAGGAAGCTTAGGAGAATGAAACCGTGACTTCCTTTCATGCCTTGTTGAGATGATTTGTATAAGAAAGTTTAGATAATGGTACAAACATCACGTGCTTTCCTGCTAAAATGTATAATGTGAAAAAGGCTATTTTTTTTCCTATTTTCATCTGCTTTTATTAAGCCACTGAAAAGAAGTTGGTTTCCCAAGCTCTTCTGTATAGCTTCCTAACCCAAAATATCTAAAAGCACCATTATTCATAACAGTAATTCATTCCTGGTGGGTAAAAATAACCTGGAGCAAAGTCAGAGAAACACCTCACACTGAAATCCTAACCTTAAAGTGTAGGAATTGTAATGAGATGGTCTGAACCCACAGGTAAATGTGCTGGATTTAGGTGGGGTAAAGAGGAAAGAAAAAAATCCCAAGGGAGGTATAACCTCCTGCTCTCCCCTGTGAGCACAGTGGGATGTGGCACAAGAACTCCCATCTCCTGGGATGTGTTTGGCATCACGTGGTTGAGCAGAGCTGCCCTTCTCTCTCCCTGTTCTCATCACCTCACGTGGCAGGGCTGGCCCTGGCTTTCTGGATAATCGCACGCTGCTTGCTTGCCCAGTGCAGCACAGGGAAGGCTGAGCTCTGCTTGACTAACAGGGATGAATAATGAATACTGTGCTGGAGATGTTCAGGCTCAGTTCCTACACACCTTGTAAATCATTGAAAGCGTTAGTAACGCTCCTGCTTTATTATAAAAATTCACTGAAGGACACTCTTGATGATTCACCTTAGAAATTTCTGAGCTGTTCTGCACTGGTGAAGAAAATGTCACTGCATTGAGCTGACAAGATTTCCTGGCACACACACGGGCTGTATTTCATACCTTTGGTTTCAGCTAAGTGATTGCAAGTTAACGAAATCTGTAGATACTATTGCCTGTTGCTTGTGAACAGCCACAGGTCAGGAAGACTTCCAGTTCCTATCTGTGCTCTCCAGAGATCACTGGGAATACTCCTAGACAGACTCCATATAAACAAAGAAGCAAAAACATATTTCAATTTACACTGTAATATCATCACAGGTCCTATATGATATTGTTGAAGAGCCTCATCATCTCAATTTTAGCTGTTTGCTTAATTGTTCAGCTCCAAATTGCTCCAAAGGAAGGAATACTCTCAGGCACAGAAATAAATGGGATGGCATTGAGATGCTGACAAGCTATTTAAACATGTCTGCGGAGTAAAACACAACCTCTACAAAGAAATCAGAGTCAAAGAAGAGGCAGTAGGTCACAGTGACAGAAGAATTACTGAAGGGGAATAAAGACACATCACAGGCTATACCGTAGTCATTGTATAGGACAGCAATAAAAAAATCACGGCTCTGTTAACAGCACGTGATGATAAGTAAGCAAAGGCTGGAGCACAGTGTGTGCACCCAGAGGAAGGGATGTGCACTCCTATGCTTGGAGCTCCTGAGTAATGAATGCTGAGCCATTTAACTAGAGAACTTCTGCAAACCACTTTATTTATGCAGTATTTGTTAACTGGTGATAACACTGGCAGACACTGAGCAAGGAGCATCAGAATACATTCTTTCCCCTAGCTGCTGTTATTCTGCATCTGTTTCGGGCAAAAGGCAATTTCAAGAAACCGTTGATGTTTTTTCAAATAAATAAACAATAGCCAAAGCAGAGCATTAAATGAAGTGCTTACTTTAAAATAAGTATTGATTACTGAGAATGTACATTTCAGAGCTGATCTGAGTGCTGCTACGTCCAGCTGCGACAGCTGTGCTATAAAGGGAGATTGTACCAAACTGCCAGTTGCCAAGCAGAGAAGCCGAGGTAGCCAGGACAGCAACAGGGGCTTCTGTGTTTGTTTGGAGACTTGCTTCACAGTTCCCAGCACTGCAGAACATTTCTCCAAAGCAAAGATGCTTTGCCTGTCCTAAATTTAATCTAGTGGAAGAAATCTTTTAGATTATAGCTGTGTCCTTTACTGACCCTCAGCTCTTACCAGTAGGTCGTGGTGCCAATATCTTAATTTTTCATTTTATGCTACTTGCTTTAACAATGTGTTCTTTGGCAGGCAGCCACATCTACAGCACTCTGCTATTAAAATGTCTGCTCTCTGCTGCAGCTGTCCATTTACTTTATGAACTGAGCAGCCAGTCGAATGTAATTTAAGAGAATAGGGATAAGTCATAGCTGAGGGCACAAAGTATCAGCCAATATGCTGTATGCAGGTCTGTCCTTCAGAGATTTTTGAACCTAACTTGTCATACTACATGTTTATTTTTTAATTAGTGCAAAATGCGAAAAGAATGACTTGTCATGCTGCACGTAGTGGGTGAATAAAACCAATCTTGCCCTTGTGGAAATACTCTCGGTACCAGGAGCACTCAGGAGTGGCACAGCTGACAGAGTGAACACAGAGCATAATGCTTTTCCTACTTAAATGTTACCACAGGTCTAGAGGGCAGACTAATTTGACTTTGTAATGGCATTAGCCTTAACTTTTAAATAAAGATGGTCAATTCATAGGAGACACTCTCATACTAGAACCAGACTGTAAGCTGGATTTTTACGTGAGAGACATTTCATAGAATGTCCTATTTGCTTGTAACAGTGGTCTGTGAGAGAGGGTGGAGAGGGTGCTTGCCGAAGGCAGGGAAACAAAACCAGCTACTGATACAACCCAAGCACTGGGTTGACATAATGTCTGGTAAACAAGGGAGGAATGGAACCAGAAATTAATGGATCGTAATTGATGTGCTGGCAATTAGAACTAACTGGAAGGCAGGGCAGTGGGGGGGTGACTCTGCTCCCTAGGTTTTCTGAAGTGATTAAAAAGTGTGGGAAGTGGCTGTGGAGAACGGCTGGGAGGATGGAAGGAATTTTGCTGTCATCTCTGCCATCTTTAGTATCCCTGGGATTTGGAGAAGCACACCTGCTTCCCCCACACCCTCCTCAAAACTGCATCATTATTGGGCCTGACCCAGAGATGCACATTGATTAGATAAGGCAGAGATAAGGAATGTTGAGATTGAGCTCTCACCTCCACCAGCAAACAAAATCTGGGACGACCTCTTCTTTCTTCTCTGCCTTATTTTACTTCTCCCAGTTCTTTCTTTTAAAAACTAGGCATTAGCAAGCCACGAGAGACTCTGTTTCAGTATTTCCATGAGCTGCTGGCCTGAGAAGCATCTCAGAGCAATGCCTGAAATGGCTCAGCAGTGGTATCCCTTTGCCAAGTCTCTGAGCAGCCAATAGGACTGAGTGCTTGAGTTCATTCCTCTAAGAACAAGCTGCCAAGGCTATCATATAGATACAAATATATGATGTATATTCTTACAGATATAAATAGATGTAAAAAATGGAGATACGAAAATGAATTATAAAAATAAGCAGGAAACCAAAATATGGATCTAGTTTTCATCCTTAAGCACAAACAAGGAAGCACCAGATCTGTCATAATGATGATTTTTGCCCCTTCAGTAAGAAAAGAAACACCTTTGTAGACAGAAGGTCTCCAGTATATTCCTTTCTTCTCCTCCTTCCCCCCAGTTTATCTATCAGCTTAACAGTACAGAATTTACTATGCTATTTAAAATACAGTCTCCTACTGTTGACTGCATTTTGGTAAGGAAATGTATTCTCACTTGTATATATTATTTTACAGAACTTGGTGTTGCAGAGCAAATATAAACCCCATTCTCACTAATCTGGTTTTACTCTTTCTGTTTACTATCCACATGGATGAACTTTCAGCGCCAGCTTCATTCCCTCTTGGCAGTAACCAAAGACCATCTAATACAGAGCTTTAAACATATTATTAGCCTTTAAATGAGTAAATTTCATATGAAATTACATGCTCCACAAAGACAGAGGTAATGGATAATAAGATCTTTATCTCAAAGGAGCTGTAAAGGGAACATAGTGAGATTTAATTTGCTGTCACCAACTGGGTCACATCTCAGTGCAGGCAGTGTATTATTTCTGACAGACAATATGGTCTGATGGCTATTAAAAGAGCAACAGAGTAAGTTTTAGTCCTAGGCTCGTCCTCAGAGATCAGAGTGCCACTGAAGGATGGTTTTCTCAGTGGTTATCAGCATTTCAGTCTTGTGACTATGGGCTCTTTGTTCTCTAAGGTTGAAAGTTACGTATTTTGGCAAAAAGGCCACAGACTAATTAGCCACGGGTCCCAAAGTGTCTTCTCTGAAGAGGATTTCCTAGCTCCCAAGAGAGGTATGTTGGCAGTGGAATATATATTCCCTAAAGCTGTTTCAAAGTCATGCAGAAATAAAGGATTATGGTTTTCCAGTTCCTTAATCTGGTACATTTATCATCATAGCTTTCTAAATTTGTAAGAAGCTCAAATCATCCTCTGTTGAATTATTAATCATGGAAATATCTGAAAAGATCCATCAACATACCTGTGGGTTGCTTTTCTTCCAAATTAACTTTCACTGTAAGAGTCATCAGCTGTGGACCCCTGTAGTAAGTCTTGGTGATAGTAAGCTGGAATCAACATAATTTTGGGCAACATCTTGGGGAATAAAGCAGACAGCTCAGTGATTTTCATCATCCCTAGGAGTAATGAAAGATTAGATATATGTATTTTTTTTTTAAATAAAGATCAGTTGAGGATGCAGGAAAAATGATTGTGTCTTCCAATATACCCTTAATGAAAATCCTAATGCTGAAAACTTATTTATGAGGGCATGTTATTTCAAGCAATAATTCTGTATGTTCATCGTGCCTAAGCCAAAAGCTTATGAGGAAATGTTTGCATATCCATCACGCACCTACCAGAAATACGTGTTTGGAATGAATTCCTTTAAATAATACTTGAAAATAAAATTTTTGAAATAAAATACTACCCAAGCTGATATTGAATCTACAGTTTGTACCTGGAGGAGCAGGACAGAACTAGAAGTGTCAGAGAACTGCAGATTCTTGCTTAAGCTTTTTTAAAAAGCCAGTAACCTTGGTTACTGACATACCAACATTGCCAGGTAAGCATTTCTGCATTTAGAACTACAATGGCCTTCCAGGACTCATGAAACGGCATTTATTCATTCATTCAGTGACAAAGGGAGAGTCACAGAAACACTGATGTAGAAAGCAGATCTAAGGATGATCATGTTTCTATCCCACGCTTACATTTTAATCACTCACTGAATATGCAAAATGTATATTTAGCTAACTACTTAAAACTGGCCTCAGGTGTTACATTTTACAGATTGTACTTGTGTCTCCCCAGTGGTACCCCTGTGTATCTCTCTCATTAGGGGATGCCCCTGCAGGAGCATCAGGAATTAAAAGGAATTAAAAGGGCAGAGTAGGGGCTTCCACCACTCCAGGGAAACATGACAGGACTATTTTTTTTCACTTCTCTCTTCAATATTTCATGAGACCTGATCTTCTTTTACTAACAAGGTCATCTTCTCCTTCTGATTTGAAAAACTGTTCTGTGTCTCATTTTGTAATTTTCTGATTCCCCTTCTTCTTAATCTCCTATTTCCCTCTGTCTTCTCCCATCTTTGGACCATCTGCATTTAGAGAAATGATACTATCTGCAGCTGCTTCAATGCTTTCCAAAGCAAAATTCCTTCCCTGGGACTACAGGAGAAACACAGCTCCAGGGAAGGCTAAGGCTCATTTCTCTTAGCTAGAGCCTGCAATACTGCTCGTGATTTAGGTGCATCAGCAGCACAGGTCACTATTTCCTTACTAAATATGTCACTTTAAACGCACACTGTCACACTGTCTCTGCCAGGATGAAGGGTCCAGTTACTTATTTAGGAGATTATACCTGTAAAAAATTCTTTCTTAAAGAAAATTAACATAAACCCTTTTTTTTCCCCATCTAATTTCTCCCTTGTGACGTATTTTGGAATCAGTAGGAGAATTTTAGTTGCTGAATTTTCACATCAATGAGGGTTGTCAATCCTGGCAGATTTTCACAGCACTAATAAGGTATCTCTTTTATAATGAAAATGGCTCCAAATGCCTTTTCCCTCTGGACACCACAGTGCATCTTGAGCTGATTATGGTTAGACATTCTGGCTCCAAAAAGAGTTTTTTTCCCTGAAGTGCTTTCTGATGAGCACAAGAAGATTATGTTCCATGCAAAGGTATGTAACACTATGTGTCACTCACACAGCAGTGAAATCATGAGTCTTAGCAGAAATTAAATACTCTTAAACATGCAGTGATGTGTGTCACTGCATGCACTGGGAAAACCTTAATTCAGATTGTACCATTCTCACTTTGGTAAGTGAATCATGCAGAAGAGATTCCCTTTTCACCAAGATCCTTCTTTCCCTATAGAGACTGTATTCAAACCCAGCAGCTGTCATTATATTACTGATTTCATTCTCTAAAATATTTGCCCTCACTTTTTCTTGCAACTTAAGAGTCAGGTTACCAGAGACCCATCCTGGTCTTGAAAAAGGATGGCGATGGATTATAAAAATGTAGCATAAAAAACCCCAACAGACACATAAAACATGCTTGCAATCAAATAAACAGCTTAGAATTAGATTAAATGGAAGAAAGCCAGGCATTCCCTAGAAGTTTATCCACTTATTTGGGCATTCTGTGTAGATTTTTAGTTTTCTACATGCTTATCTAATAATACTTACAGTATGTCCATCATTGCAGTCTGAGTTAGTTCTGTACTTCAACTGCCCTCTCAGAAAGGAGATAACCTCCAGCTTCTTTGAATTGGCCTCTCCTGGGAGCACCTCTGGGACTTCTGGAACCTTGGATTTAACCATCAACATTTAGGCAAATATCCACAAATATTTCTCTGTTTACTCACAGTCGTTACAGTTAAAACTTTCTTACACTCAATGCATCAGGTTTTATTTTCTTTCTCTACGCCAGTTTGGTATGGGATAGTTCCATACAGGGTCTGCATGGTTCAGTCCTAAATGCATGGATCTGACAGGGAGGAATGCTGCATTCTGACTCTGTCTCTGCCACGAGCTTGCCAGCTTGATCCTGGCACCTTTCTACGCCTCACTTTATTTACAGTTAACTAGAAGTAGCCCTAACTCGGTCAAAGCAAATTCTGAGAGTACATTCATGCTTGTAGTGCACCAGGAGTGCCTTGATTTCAAAAGACCTTGAGTGCAAAATATTTCTCAAAACTGTCTTGATAGTGAGACTGAAAGAGCAGCAGCTTTTGTCATGATTTTGCATGTAACTTTTTGTCTGCCAGCATTTTCTATTTCCCAGCCTAGATTGAAAACATATTTGTAGCCATTAAGATGCCAGAGTCATGCTGTTTAGAGTTTGTCCTTGAGCCTTGTGACAGCCACAGAAAGCATTATTATTTATTGCATGCATTTCTAAAATAGTTCAGTCTCTTTCCAGCTTGCCACTACCTACAGTTAGAAATTATCAACTCAGAGAAAAACACCTTCCACACCTCCTGATTTAAAAGCAGAGCAGAAGCTTGCTACGTGCCTTCCTAGACAAAGTAGTGATTGATTCTCTGGTGCCAGTATTTCAGGAAACTGTCAGAATCTCTTGGGATAACTGCCTTCAGAAGCCCATGTATCAGAGGCAGATGTAGTAATAAAGTTTCTGGTTTGTCTTTGGGAGAATCCAGCTTTCTTGACAGGAAAGAAACTACTTATCCCTCATTGCAGCTGAACTATGTCAGACTTTGCAAACAGTATCCAGAAAGATGCAGTGGTAAGGAAGGACCCTGGAGACAGACTGAGGGCTCATCCTCTGGCCCATGCTGAGCTGGGCTACCCAACCCCACGTGGAGGAGCAATCACGAGTGGCCCACTAAATTGTATCTCCAGCTGCCCAGGGTCAGTATTTAGCAATCACCTAAACATCCACTACCGTTCTCCAGATGATTCCCAACACCTAGAATAATTTTTATATTTTTCTATCTCTACATATGTACACACATATATGTATGTGTATGTGTACATATACACATGCATGAAAATGAAGGTATGTGTAAAAGTTACATTTTATAGAAAGATATTTTTATTTGTATACATGTCCATATATAAGCACTGCTTTCCTGAGTAACCAGAGTTAATATAATAGGAGTAAACATCAAAGAAGAGGATTCTTATAAAACATTTTGGGACATAATATCACATGATTTTCCAATCTACTATGATTTTGGGCATATAGTGTGACTGCCCTTGATGTTCCCATGGAGCTCTGAAACACTGTTACTCAGTTAATTACTGCTTGGTCACACATAATTTGGGATAAGGTCAGCTCACTTCTCAGTGCACATGTTACTGCCATGTGCCCAGAGGAAAAGCAATTGCATCTTTTAATCTGATCTTTGGTTTTTGTTGCCATTTAATACTGCAAATGTAATGGAATTTCAGCTTTCATTTTTTATCTTCTGATGCTTTGACATGTTCAGACGAGAAAGATTAGGGTCAAATATATACATGGAATAAAACTATTTTTAAAGTCCTGACCTGTATTTTGAAACCTCCGTGTGCTACTGGAACAGTCCACTTGTATTTTTCTTTAACTTAATTGAAACTAATTAGTTGCATATAAAAAAATACCATGATTGAAGTAGTATTCGTGGAAACAACATCACTTAGAGTCAATTCCTTTCTGCAGTCTGATTCAGCTATGACTCAAGACTTGAAAAATATATGAATCCTCTTGAAACGTCTTCCCGTTTCATCTGAGCAGGCAGGAAGTATTCCCTGTGCCAGCTTCTGGTAAGCTGGAATCCTGCACAGGGCGTGACTGCTCATAAAGCAGCTGCTCAGCCAAGGGCTGGCCTGTGGTGCACAGGCAGCAGGGGCTCCTCCGTGGCATCAGAGAGGAGCCAAGCTCAGGGAGGTGAATATGCTCTGCATCTGTCAGGCCAGAGACTGAGCGGTGACTTTGCTCTCCGGGAGGATTTGTAGCCTCATCATTTCAGGTTGCTGTGGCCAGAATCCCTGAGAAGTACAGCTACAGTGCAGAGGCCGTTTTCTTTCTTGTGACCTCTGTTATCTATCTGCACTGAGAAATAGATAATTAAATTGATCAGGGATGTAGTTAATCATTAGTGCCTCCTTATAATATGCAAAAGCATCTCACGTAATACTTTTGTCATATAATTCCCTAATCAGTGGGCAGGAATTTACCCTAAGAAAGGAAGGTGGGATTAATCTATAAATCTGTTTGGTTTAGGATTCTTAAACTGAAAGAGGGCGGGTTTAGATTAGACATAAGTTCTTTACTATGAATTCTTTACTCTTGGATCTCTTCCCACCCAAACTATTCTGTGATAGAGTGATACCACTCTATCACTTTTATGTAGTCTGACTGATTACAGAGTATCCGTCACTGGTAAAAACAGTATCTAAAGAAATAAAATTATAGCACATAAAGGTAATTCTGGGCACTCCTTAAACCTCTGAAGCAAAATAGCAAATGTTACAATGAAACAGATGAGGAGATAATACAGGTACCTTATTTCAAAAAAGGTTTGAGAGAACATCATATAATCAAACCATTGTTAAGGCTGGTGAGTTGGCAGTCCTAGAAGAGAGGGGGACACTGTGTGTGCCAAGACTCAAACTGCTCTCTGTGTATCACATTTAATGGAGTGATATAAATGTAAGAACCTTTGGTCACCACACCACCCAAATGCCTTGTCCTTTCTAAATATGTTTTGAAGAAGAACCAGAAGGATCATGTTCTTCCCTTCCAGCTGTGAGTCTTCCCTGTTGGTGCATATTAACAGGAATGCTGTTCCTTGAGCAGTCAAATGAAAACACATAAATATGATGCTCCTGCTGTATTCTTCTCCTAGAGGCTTTCTTTCCTCTTACATTTTATTTCTTAATATGTACAGCTCTGTTGGTCCATTATTCACTGTGTTGTGTGCTGATTATAAGTAGATTACTACTTCTGCAAATCTCAGGATTAAAAACTGTAATGATATTGTAAAATGGAGGACACTGCCTTATACAAACAAAAAAAGCTATCATTTCATCTTCATTAAACATTTTAAGGATTGTAGAATTTAAAATGTTATTAAATAACAAAATTAGCAACACCACTAATTATCCACATCAATCAGTTCATCAGGATTAGCATTAATTTAAAGCAGGCTCCTTTGTAACAGTGTTTACATAAAGATAAGCCATACAATTGCAAATACATTTTCATCTTTATTGCTGATTTCTACTGAGATTTCATTGAATTCCAGTCAACTTTTCTCATTCTGTTAAATTTGAAGGCCATTATTAGAAACATGACTGTTGTCTTTCCTGTTGTGTAACTGAATGACTTCACAGATAAAGAAAGAATCCCAAACACAGGAGTTAAAGTCCTTTAACAATGTCACTAGTAAAAGGCTTTTTTTTGAGATCTGAGATTATCAGTCAACCTTTCAGTTATAAAATGCAATAAAAACATTAATCTGTCCTGATTTAGAAAAAAAATTTAATTATACAAAAGGAAATAATTTCTATAGCTGTACATCAAGCTGAAAGAAGGAGTTTTACTTACGTTCCAGAATCCTCCAAAATCCCACTGAATAATGGAAACATTAGGCACTTGTATTCCTTTGGCCCTTCAGCCTACATGAATACAGATTAAGTAGCAATGAAAAACAAGGAAGAAACTGTGTCAGACTTAAATGAAATATATTGTACACTAATGTGTTTTAGCAGTCAGACACTGAGAAGCAGTATCTTCTTTAAGAAGAAATGGAAGAGAGCACACTTGGACTTTAGAAATGTGCCCCACCATTTTAATGACTGCCTAGAAATGCTTCCCTGTGTTTGTAAAAGTGGTGGGGATGTGTGGATGGCTGGAATGTGGCTGCTGAAGACGGGGCAGAAAACAAAGACTGTATTTTAGAAGCAGCTTTAACTAGGCTTCTTAAATTGTTTAACTAGTCTGTTTAAATAATTTAGATCTAAGTAGGTCTAAATTATTTAGACTAATGTAGTGTTTTGAAACATCATGCATGGTCAGCCTTAGAAGAAAGACCACAGCAGCAGCAAGGTGTAAAGATTCCTGAGGCAGGTTTCACTGGCACATTTTACTGAACTGGTCCAGGCTATTTCTACTCCAGCACCACTGAAAAATAAGAGCAGTTTAGGTCTGTGTAAATTCACTGTTTTTTCCTGCATGAACAGTCAGTGTAATGCATCCTGAGCATTTCTGAACATCAGCAAAGCTGGACACAGAATTACACATCACAAAGCTTTAAAAGCGCATCCTGGACCGATAAATTTGAGTATTCTTTAAGCAATGTTCTGAAGAAGAGTTTGACCAAAAAAAACTTTTCTTAAAGAAGGATAAGAAGGCTCACCAAACCCATAAATACAGCAACACTGTCTTTGCAAGGTAGACATCTGAGACAATTAATTTAAATAACAAAGCAGTTGTTAACTGGCAATGAACAGGTCTTCATTTAAATATTGCCCTATTAACTAAATATTATTTTTAAAGTGGTAGATAGCACTAAGGCCTGAAAAGGTAGCAAATGTTCAAGTACTTAATTTGGGTTCTTTTTCGAAGATAAGAAAAACAAAGGACTTAGTCTTAAATGTGACAAGGTAAACGTGTATTTCAGCAGAATGAGTTTGAGCTCACCTCTGTGTTTTTCCTTAAGTAAAAAGGGAAGAAGATGCAGTGATGGGGAACCACTATAAAGACCTCAACTTGCACCAAACTGAATCCTTTTATTCTTATACAATTATTTATTGCAGAATGGTACAAAGTTCAATTACTTGTGGATACTATACATGGAAATAATACATATACACAAGTATAATAATAATATATAATCTTAATAATACATGAGCACACTTGTGTTAAGTATTTCTTTATGTGACATTAGCCCATTTTTTTCCTTCTTATCTCAGCAAACAAGTTCATAAACTTGAAACATTCATTTTAGTCCATATTTTTAAGGTAGTGGAAAAATGAAATTACCTGTATAGCTTAAAAAGTACATGAAGTTGAAAAGTAAATACATAATTCTGGAGACAGTGACTCCTTAGGGTCAAAGTAAAACTTTCAAAATATAAGCGATGTATTTATTCTTTAATGAAAAAAATTATTTGTAGAGACACAGATTAAGAAGACAGCGGAAAGTTCATTTTTTATACCTGTTGATGAATAAATTTTACAGAATCAAGAGATATTTTGAAATGAAGAATTTCAACCCCTAAGCATCCAACTGCATGCACTGTCATCTATTTAATCAAAGTCCACCTAGACCCCCCCAGAAGTATATGGTCTCTAATTCTAATGTCTGTTTTCCTTTTCTTGAATGTTGGTGAGTTAGTGAGAATCCATGCTGCAGTATTTTGTAAAAGTAAAATGCCCACAATTAATAAATTATTATTTATATATGGGGGGAAAAACCAGTGGCCCCTGGGTGCTTAGCCCTTTTGAACTAGAAGGAATGCAAACAAAGAAAATACAGCTCATCAATCAGCATAAAATCTGAGTACAAGCAGAACA
This sequence comes from Gymnorhina tibicen, assembly GCA_013399875.1. Classification (NCBI taxonomy): domain Eukaryota; kingdom Metazoa; phylum Chordata; class Aves; order Passeriformes; family Artamidae; genus Gymnorhina; species Gymnorhina tibicen. The sequence continues at coordinate 1,351,172 of VXAZ01005703.1, read as the reverse complement.
TATTTGAATACAGTAACAGAAAGTGGGTGCACAAAGTAGAAGTGAAAATATTGTGAACAGGTTAGTTTGCAGCAAAAGATGGCAAAGATGATCTTTATGAATTGATACAGGATGCAGACTGTCCTTGCTTTGAGGATAATTTTAACTCAAGCAGACTAACTCAGCTTCATTGTAACGCAGAGAACTAGGAATATCCAGGTCAGATTTTGTAGCATGTAGGGCTCTGTTACATGGTCAAATTTGAGAAATCCTTCTTTCCTTTTCTACTAGAGTGGAGTCCCTGGCCTGTGGACTCTTGGGGCTGGGAGAATATTTGTGTGAATATCACTAACTGCATATCCTGCTCTTCTCTGGGTTGTTGGTGTCACCCTCTGCTGCGTCTCTGGTTTTGGAGGCAGCACACTGCCAGGTCAGTGAGCAAAGGGGATAATAACAAGCTTTTAGTCCATCTCCCAGTGCAATGTAATGTCCATTTAAATCAATTTAATAGAAAATCAATTCAAGGTGAAGACCTCAAGCTGAAAACATCTGATAATAAACTGGTAGGGAAAGATGCTACGGTTGATCATAGCTGGACGTCAGTCTGCAGTCTGTCGGTGGGAGGGTTAACACCATTTTTTGAGGTAAGCAGACAGAAGCTGCAGTTCTGTATGTAACGCTTCCTTTTTCAAAAACTGTGAATTCTGCTTCAAGACTGGATCTTAATCTTTAGCCTGTATAAGCATATGAAAATCTGCTAAATGCCTAAACAGGTAGTGGAGGTTCTCAAATCTGTCCTAAAATATCTCAAGGTTGCCTTCTTTTTTTATATATGTAGCTTTCTTTCAGAGCTCTGTTTCATAATTATTTTCAGATTAGAAAAGCATGAGCTGGAGTTAAAAAATGTGGTTATACCACCACTTCCAGGTCAGCACACACAGCTTATGTGCCTCCTTTGTGCTGGTTACGAGTGTTCCTGGTTGTCTGATCTTTATTCCTTGATCTCACCCACTGTGCCTCAGAGATGCACCAGGGGAGCTCCACAATCGCTTTGTGAGAGAGGACTTCAAGTACTGGTGTTGAAGAAGCACCCGCCAGTGCCTGCAGAAGGGCAGTGGGAAATGTAACTCCCCCAGTGAGTCTGTAATGTAATTTCTTTTATTTTGGGGAAGGAAATGAAGAAGAAAGTTATTTGGAAGAAATTTCAGTGGGAATGGTGAAATTGTTTTGATGAATAAAGTAGGGAAAAATCAAATCTATGCTAATGCAGTTGATGCTCAGAAGCTGAGAATGACTGCAGGAAAGGAGGATTGTGTGGTTAAAGCACCGATGCTTGACTGAGGAAATCTGAGTTCATTTCCTGCCTTTGCTATCTCTTCAGCTTTAAGCAAGAGATTTAATCTCTCTGCTTGCCTTTTTTTTTCCCCTTCCTGTACCACAGGGGAGTCATTACACTTCAGATTGTTCTAAGAATAAATGCATTAATGTGGCCAGTACACTTAAGTTTAAGCAAAAAAAAAACATATAAAAGCTTCAGTTCTTGTTCCTTCTTTTTTTTAATAGGCCTTTCTGCTGCCTACGGGGCAAATGTACCCAAGTCTTCACGCCCTGCGTATAGAAAGAGGAGGAGGCAGTTGCAGTGCCTGGGTTGACATCTGGGCACGCCCAGCTTCTAGTCAAGAGATGAACAAGGCTTATCGGTCACAGGGTGTTGGTTTTATTCCTACACAAACATAGCCTGAGGCGACTGCACGGCTTCCTCTCTCTGGGAGGCCTGGAGAAGCAGGCAGGCAAAAGCTTAGAAAAACTGGCCATCAAAACTTTTGAGAGAAAAGAAACATTGAACACCCGATGTTGAAGCACAGCAATAGAGATGCTGAAATGCTGTGAGAACACAAACACGAAGGCCCCAAACCATGAGAGATGCAGAAACACAAGCCCTAAGGCAGAGCATTGAGGTGTAAATAGTGACTCAGTGATCCACCTCACTGGCAAGGAACTTCCTGAACCTTCTGTCAGTGCCTTCTAATTCCTAGCACAGGCAGAAAACTTGAGGAAATTAAACTCTCAGTTCATTCTGTGAGCACCAGCATGCACCTGGTCTCCTCTGGTTGACTGCAAGAGTCTTCGGGCTTTTGGAACAGCTGGGTCACCTGTGAGGCCTTTCCCCTGCGAGCGCTCTCTGGCGTGGTGGGGGCAGCAGGACCAGGGCAGGGATCATCCCAATCCCTGTGCTGGGCACTGCTGAGGCCGCACCTCGAGGGCTGCCTTCAGTTCTGGGCCCCCACTTTACAAAGGACATTGAGGGGCTGGAGTGTGTCCTGAGAGGGGCAGCAAGGCTTGTGAAAGGTTTAGAAAACATGTCTTGTGAGGAACAGCTGAGGGAGCTGGGGTTGTTTAGTCTTGAGGAGGGTCGGGGAGGGGGGGCTCACTGCTCTTTGCAACTCGCTGAAAGCAGGTTGTACTGAGGTGGGGCTGGTCTCCGTGTCTGCAGAGAGAGGACAGGAGGAAATGGCCTTAAACAGGGGAGATTCAGATTAGATACTAGAAGACAATTTTTTCACTGTTTCGGTGGTTGGGCATTGGAATAGGTTGCCCAGAGAGCTGGTACGGCCACCGTCCCTGGAGGTGTTTTTATATAGTCATCGGGATCTGGCGCTGGGTGATGGCTCAGGGGTTACAGGGGCAGTGCTGGCAGATGGTGCACTGGGTGATCTCAAAGGTCTCTTCCGCCCCAGGCGATGATATGATTCTATCCTTCCGTGCCGCAGCGCCAGGACGCCCGCAGGCCCATTCCTGCAAGGCTTTTGACTACTCCCATTAGCCCTTGGTTCTGCCGGCGGGCTCGACGATTGCTGGGGCGGGCTGGCAGAGACGGCCGCGGGCCCTGCCGGGCAGCGTGACACGAACGAGCTGCGGCGGCCGCGCTGGGCCAGGCGCCCGGTGGCTCCCGGGGCACGGCGGAGGGGGCGATGGGGGAGATGGGGCCGATGAGGGCTGCGGTGCCACGGGCGAAGTGTCCCGGCCGTGCCGCCGCCATGGGCGGGGCGGGGCGGCCGCGCTGACGTCAGGGCGGGCCGAGGGGCGCGGGGCGGCTGCGTGTTCCCGCCCTCCGCCCCTCCCTGCGCGGGCCGGGCCGGGCCGGGCCGGGCGGGG
>VXAZ01005703.1:1289770-1347986 GCA_013399875.1 Gymnorhina tibicen | reverse complement strand
CGCTCACCTCCGGGCCGGCTGAATGTCACGGGCGAGCCACCCGCGGTGGCACGGGCTCGGGGGCAGCCTGGCACGGCGGGCCCGGCGCCGGGAGCGCCCCGGTGCCGGCTCTGCGGTGGTTTGCGCGTCCTTTAATTGGGTGTTCGGGGAGACGCACCTGCAGGTGCGTTGGGAGCAGCTGCTGCGAGCCCCGGTCGCGGAGGTCTTGCAGCGTGAGGTTTCGTATCTCGAGGGTTTTAAATCTCCGAAAAGGGGAAGAAGCAAAAGCACCCAGTGTGTGTTCAAAGAGAGCAGTTAAAAAAAAAAAAAATAGTAGCGGTGGAAAAGAATTATAATGGTGGCATTTCTACTTTAGCAGTGATCTGCTGAGATTTATACAGATTTATACCAAGGGGATGTTCTGTACGTTGTGGTGATTTCACTTTAATGACACTGAGACTTTGCTTTCGTCACCCAGAGCCTGCTGTTCACTTCGCGTTCTGTCAAATGTACTTTGGCACACAATGAAACGTAGGCAACCTCAGCCTTTAACTTTGAGCTGGAGGAGGTCGAGCTGTTTATCTTCAGTTTAAGAAAGCAAAACTGCATGGGAACTTTATGCTGTAGCAGAGCGTTAGTGTCCAGGCCAGACAACAAATTAAGGTAAGGATTGTCGATCTGGTACTCCATCTGGTATGTTGTGTGAAGATGTAAAGCACTTTTCAGGGGAATTGGTGCAACGTGAAGGGTTAGAACTTCATGTTCGTAGCAGGTTTGTTCTTGGTGTCTGTGGGCTTTGAGCCTTGATTTGGTGTGGAATACAATTTTTTGGTATGAAGGTATTAAAAGTGAGATGAAGTTGGATCTAAGGTCTCATTTTGTTATGTTTTTTTAGTTGAGAGCCACTTCACATATTCACCGAGACTTTAGTAAATTTCTCTTTTCTGGAGAAATACACAAAACTCTTGGGTTAGCCAGAGGCAGTAAATATTTACATTGTTTGCTGATAATGAATGAAATTGGCAAGATTTTTTCTCATGTATGTAATGATCACATAACTTGAAATTCTATGGGCCCATTTTGAATTACATGGCTCCAGCTGAAGAGGTGATGGCCTAACAAATGTAACGTGAGTAACAACCAGCTACCTAAACGTCAACCAAGGATCTATGTGAATATACAATGTAGAGTAGAAAAGTTGTTTTTGAAGTTGAGGTTTAATTTCTGCTCATGGATAGTACTTTTCATTATAGAAATATTGCTGTTTGGGCTCCAAAAGCTGCCCAGTATTGTCTTTTAACTGTAAAGCTGTTGAAACTGTAGAAGTAGTCTCAATTAACATAATGAGTAATCCTGTTTAATGGAACTGTTCGTGTAAAAGCTCATTGGAGTAAAATCCATTACTTTTGGACCTGATCATCCTTTAAGAGGGATTGGTTATTTGGAATAAACCAGTTAGTAGGAAATGTTGGCACGGGCTCTCTAGATAAAAAGCCATCATGCCATCAATCTTCAGATGAACATTGCTTGCCTGGAATCTTTAGAAAGTGTCGATCTCTCAAAATGGAAAGGAGATGAAGGAATATAAGATTACAGAAAGTAATATGATAAAATATATCAGCAGTGGTTGTGGTGTTCTCTTTTAGCCACCATTCGCTGTAAACAGCAGCACCATCTTCTTAATTAGAAGCTTTCAGGCAGGGTTAAGTTCCATGCCAACAGGGATGCTAAGGAGATCAAAATACTAATGGTGCTTTTGATAATTAGGTTTAAAATCCTGTATTGTGTTTCAATTGGAGCAATAAAAACAGATTATGTAAATCTCTGGATACCTGCACACATGTATGTTACAGTAAAATCCCAGCGGCGTTGAACAATTGTCCCAAAGTTGAAGTTTGGCTAGTCAGGAAAGGTCTTTGCATTTCTTCATAGCTCTGGGACACACACCCCAGCTCACTCTTAAACCGCTACCAAGTAGGTGCATTTTGGAAGACATTCTGAGAATGTTGTTTCCTCCTTAATCAAAAGTAGCTGGATTTGCAGAGATCTGGACTTTGCTCAGTAGCCATTCTCTGTTCTAAAAGGAGGATTCAGCTGTAGCAGTTCTGCTGACAATATCCTATAGGAATTTAAGAAAGTCTCCTCGGGGTGGGGGTTTTTGCTTATCCCTGGTCACATGAGGAACTGGTGTCGCAAGTTCTTGCTACAATGCCTTTTGCACTGCAGATTGTTGGGTTTTTCATGAGCACTTAGTGTGTGCTGAGTTGAGGTCCTGCTCTGCAGAGTGCATTTTAATGGCCTTTATTGAAGAAGTACTGGCAATGCTGGCACCATCCTCGCTGCAAGGAGGATTGGCTTCTTAGCCAGAGGAAATGGATGATAAGGATTTACTTCGATGAGGTGGCTGAACAACTTATGGGTCAGGAATAACCCTTAAATTGCAAATAATTTCTGCGTTTATTCCCTGAAGACAAAGAAATTCTGTGCTTTTAGGCTAATCAGCCCAGATGGCTTGTGACACACACAGCACAAGGGAAGCATCCAGGGGGAATTGAATGTCCCAGCTTCTCTTGACTCAGTAATATGTCTACTTTAGGCTGGAGATTCAAAAATCTCTTCTAGATAGATGCAGAGTTTACCACTACAATGTGGGTTTGGAGTATACTTCGATACACGTTCTTTTTGTAAATTGTATTAAAGACAGGCTTTACTTAAATGCAAATTTTTTTCTGGTCTCGTATGTTAAAGTCATTACATAGCCACGTTGATATGTATTTTTGATGAGCTGAGGGATGCTATGGCTTTTGAGTAACCTTCATCTCAATAAGGCAGACTTACATAGGTAGGAACTTGGCAAGGCCCAGGCTGCTGCTGTCGATAGCAGGAGCCTTGAGGAGAGGAGCACAATCTGTCAACCTACATAGCCTTGTCTATCAGTAAACAGAGATAAAACCAGAAAAAAAATCTTCTCTCTGTAAATCTTTCAATCATGAAAGCTTTCTGAAATGGTAATTTGTGTAAGTATAGCTTTACTATAATTACATTGAGATCCTGATTCAGAAAAACAAACGATATGTGTCACCTTCCTGTAAACTTCAATAAAATACAACGTAGATGACTAAATCTGAAACTGATCCTGTGACAAACTGTCACTGGTAACTGAAGTTGCATCTCAGTTCCTTGGAGAATCTTTTTTTTCCCCCCTTCAGTTGCAAACCTCTGAGGATATAACAAATATCTGTGTCTTCCACACTGTGGGAAACTGACCTTGATAAGTACATTCCGATATAGCTGTTGGTGTGTCGGAAAACGGGTAGGAAAACACAAAACACACGTTAAAATTCTGGAGGCTGCCAGTCTGTTGTCAAAAAACATGTTGGTATTTATTATGCTGTGGCAAACTTGCAAAGTTGTTTGGTACTCAAAGATTTTTAGAGAGTTTGGTTTTGAGACTGGGAACTGATTTATAGCAGTGGAATGGTAGACAGAAGCTGTATTGAATCCAGCACTAATGAAATGAAACTCAGTAGCAAGAAAGTGATACTTTGGAGATGTGGTTTGCAAATAAAGTTACAGCTGAAAGCTGTAATACACCAGTGTATGGCTGCAGTATTTTTGATCAAGGATGGATGTTAAAGAGAAGTCAAACTTCAAGTAATACAGTATCTTCTTGAAAGCACATAGATATGAAACAAACTGGTGTGTTTGGTAGCAAGGAGAGCAGGTATCAGTGGCCTCTTCTGGCAATGTAGGGAGTTTAGAAATAGTTATAGTAGTTGTCCTTGGGAATCTGTGAAAGACAATGAAATAACCTTGAAAGAATTGTTATTGGGACTCTGGAACTCCTTGCTTAAGGCAGTCATGGATGCAAAAAGTTTGGGGGCTCAAGGACAGGTTACACAAAATAGTGGACAGGAGATCTGTGGAGGGTTCCTAAACAAACTGCATCAGATTTAAGAAATTCTGTGAATTGAAAGCAGTTGGAAGATTGAGGAAGTCACATTTGCCCTGTGAGTGTTTGCCCTGATCATCCCTTCCCTGGTGCATTTTTATTTTAAGGCAACCACAGGAGAGAATGGGATTTTTGTATTCTTCACCTCTAAAATAAAATTGACTGGCGGAACTGTATGGAGAATTGAATCTGGGCAGTGAAGTGCCATGATCCACACGCAGTGAAATACCATTATTTGTATAATATTTCCAGCTTATCCAGGATTCACTGTCTGTCTCTGATGATAGCAGTGTTAAGGATTTTCTTTGTCAGTCCTTTTTCTAGTATTTTCTTTTAATCCAGCAGTGGCTGATTTAACAATATGATTTTTTTTAAGATGCGTAGCAATGTGCTGACATGTTCTTGTCTCAAGATCACAATCTTCTGTGAAAAACTGAGCAATGTTGGAATAGCATTGGCAATATGTAGAAAAGAAAATCTCAGAACTACTTTTTTCCATCTTCCTTCTGCTTCATCTTGTCTAATCTTGCTCACTTATCACATGTGAAGCTCTTCAGGCTTACTGAAGATATCCCAGTACCAGTGAGTCTATGAATTACATGCAGTCTCTTCCTATTATCTCTGCTTGCCATTCAGCTTAACCTATAACTAGAATTCTTACTGCAGCAGGAGAAAGAAAGAAAGAATGAGTGTATGTGGCTGGAGCAGGGAAAAAAGCAACTTACATATTGGTTGAAAGCACAGCCTGGTTGAAGATTTAAACCCATGGAAATTCTTAATCTTAAGATACTCACAGAGATAAACTGTTCATCAACAGTTCAGACAGGAAGTATTGTTTCTGTTATTAGTCATAATTTAATCATTACGAAATATAGACTGAAAAATATGTTCATACCACTGTAAGAGGGCTCTAGCTCAAGACAGCTCAGTGTTTTTACATGGAGCACATGCATCAGTTGAATAAACAAACTAGAGGAGTAGGATGGACAACATGGCAGCCTAAAAAGGGATATTTCCAGTTATAATTAGTTGTATACCAAGTTCCACTTGGCTTTCAGCCTGCCTGTTCTTATCAGCAAGAAAATCCTGCTCCAGCTAACGCGCATTACTATGTAAGAAGCAGAAAACAGTAACTGGTAACCAGCTCTTTATTACTGAGTCAGTGGTGAAGTAAATCTCTCCTAGAAGAGTTAGAGGTGGGAATGATGTGTTTGAATCACTTGGTGGTAGTGGACAGTGCTGAGGAAGAATGGTTATTCCTGTGTTTTTAAGTGAAGCATTGCCCAGAGAACAGCAGGTAATTCCTACTGGTTTGCAGTAGGACATTGCTTTTGAGACAGATGCAATCTTTCTGGATTTATTCTTACAAGACAGATTAAATTACCAATGTGAAATGCTGTTGCTGAAGGACTAATAGCATCAGCAGAAGCAGGGGCCTGTTTCTGCTGTCAGTTGCTTTGATGCTGACATAATCACAAAGTGTTTTAAGGAGAGATCGAGATCTGACATTTCACTGGTAGAAAGCCTTAATTCTAGACTGCACCTGATGTTTGAGATTTTTCAGTCAGTCTAAGACACAGCATAAAATTTAATTTGCCTTTATGTTGTAAAAAGTGATGCCACCTTTAAAACTCTTCAGAAAGGCAGGTTTCTGATTACCTGCTGCCTTATTAGTCATGTAAGAATGCCAAAAATTTACCTGTTTGAGAAGCCTTGGAAAAAAGACTCTGATGGGAGAGTCCCCAAAATCTATGTACTTGTACACAAGCATATACACAATTATGGCTTATCTTCCAGGACAGAAATTTTGCTAAATGCAAGGAAATGTTAAGGCAGCATAGGAACCTAGCTATAAATGTGCTTTATAGTCATAGTACCTTTGTTTGGGATTGTGTTTGGGAGGGCTTGGGAGGTGGTGCTGGTGAATGATTAACAGGTTTTGGCTTTTTTGTAGCTGTGTGACTTTGTCTTTAGGTTGCAGGGCACGAGAACTGTAAGGCAGGCAGACAGTGTCTGTCTTTTCTTACTTCATTTTTTCCCCTTTCTGTTTGTTATCCTGCAAATTTGGTAACAATTTAAAGTATCATCAAAGAGAGGAGCAAGTAAAGGCTCTTTGTTTCTCCAACAAAGAAGTTGAAAACAATGCATCTTTTGCAGTTTAAGAGCTATTAAGCAACCCTAGTGAAGAAGCTTGACTTGCTCACTGAGGATGAATCTCTTGGACTGGTTCAGTTCACAGGAGCCTGTTCCTTGCATAACATAATGAGTGAAGTAATCCACATAATTGAATTCCTTCTAGCAGGGGTGTTTCTGCACTGGAGCCAGATGTATTGGTCATGATTATTAATGTTTAATAATTAATTGTTTCTGATATATGGCAATATATCCCTCCCACCTCTTGCAGCGTTCTTGGGGTCAGCACACTTAACGTAGTGCTTTGATCATCGGGGCCTTGTGCTGTTTGGATGTCCAGTGAACACCACTGTGTTCTGGGCCTTGTGTTTTGGAGGTGGAGTTTGGAGCATGCAGGACTGCCTGGTGTTTATATCTGCACATACAGAGTGGACATTGCTTGCCCAGGTTTAACACGATCTGCTGAAGAAAGGAATTGATGACTTCCTCTAAGAGGATGCATCAGATGAATAGCAGCTTCAGAGAGGAGTCACTCATCTCCAACGCTTTATTCCAATTTCTAGCTGACCTCTGTCCCTGACAACAGTTAGGCTGTCAGCATAATGCAGGAAGGAGTAACTGTCATTGCATTTCACGTCTCATTTATGAACAGACCATAATAACCTGCCTTAACACTTAAGAGGAACATGAAATTGCACTGTCAAGTCTTCCTTCCTTTTCACAGACCCTGATACTCTCTTTTACTGGGAGTAATTTATCTGTACCTTCAGTTATTCTCTTCCATCTTCTTTTTTTGTGCTGAAGCTGCTACTTGCTGCAGCTGGCTAAACATCTGGACCTTGGCTGCCTTCCACCTTGTTAGTTGTGTAAGAATGTCAAAAATCAGGGCAACTTCACTTGTTTGAGAAACAGGTGTTTAGCAAAGGTCTTTCTTGTGGGTAAAATATGCATGACTTTTTTTTCAATAAAATCCAGAGGGACTTATGGTAACTCATACCCTGTTTTGTTTCAATGTTTTGGTAAGGTCTGATATAAAAATTTGGAGTTTAAAATTGTATAGTTTCTGTTCTACTAATACGAAAAGCACAACTAGGCAACAATTACAAAGCATCCATGTCTGGGCAGATAGCACTTAGCCCTTTTTTGCTTCCTTGAGGTGCCTGACGCTCTGTGTGAGCAGCATTAGTGGCAGAGTGAATTGGCAGTGTGGCCCTGAGGGATGCGAAGGGAGTTTTTGATTCTGGAAGTGTTGTGGTAGCTTTCTTCTACAAAATAGAGCTGCATTTCTCTATTTCTTTTTCTCCAGTAAGTGCTTATGTCCTCTTGCCTTATCAAACATTAAGGATTCTTATGAATAACAAGAATGCTTTTAGAGATGGCAAGGGATGTCATATTTTCTGCTGTACTGACTAAAGATATTGCTCAGTGTTAAAAATCCAGAAATTCCAATCTCTTTATGATGTATTTGTTGCTTCCTTCTCCCTTTATCTCTATTCATTGTCATGTTCTGCTCATGTTCTTTGACCTAGTGTGTTTTGACAGTAAAATTGAGCACAAGAGCAGCTTGGATAACTGGTTTGCTTGGTGTTTGATACATCAGCCCTTAAAAGTGGCTAGAACCTCGTAAGTGTGAGGGAGAAAAACCAGAAAAGGACGTATCTCTAAGCTGTCTTGAGATCTGAAAACAGAATCTCACAACTTGGGACACAGAAAAGCAAGGTGATTTCAGAGAAACAGAACAATAAGCACTCACCGTGTTGGAATTTCTTGCTATACTTCCTGACTATGTTAGCTTCAGAAGGCAGAGTGTCAGGGAAGCTGGTGTTAAATCAGAGCAATTTGGACATAGGAAAGGGAGAGAGGCTAAAATTCATGGGTGCCTTCATAAAGCATTGGGAATTGATTCATGAACAGGTGTTTTGGAGAAACTGAAGACAGGAGAAGGAAGGCAGGCTTGGAGGATTTTACCGCAGAGCTGATAAATCTTACTGGATCTTGGAGTGGAGGGAGAGAAGGCACTTTTGACTAAACTGAAACCAGTCTGTGCGGAGTAAACAACACAAAAAGTTGTAAATACTCAATCTTGAAGCCATCATAATTTCTAGTTGCATTCTGATTCGAGTTCGTACAGCATGCACAGTTTCCTCAGGATTCATGATCTTTAATTCCCCAGGGCTTGTCATGCTCAGAGCAGGTGTTTGCCAGCTGGATCTCTTGCCCGTTTCTTCTCTTCTGTTAAGCTCCCATGGTCCTCTTAAAGCTGAAAATTGATGCCTTGCTGCCCATCTTGCAATGTTCTTAAGTGTGTGCTAAGGAAGCCTTTTGCTGCTTCTGTTGCAGGGACCTCCCAGATTTTTCCCTGGTGACATTCAATGCCTCCCTACACTGGTGGAAATAAGATATTTTCACATAACTGTTCTAATGCATTTTTAATTGCATTTAAAAAAAAAAAAATAGTTCTTAAGTTGTGCTTGTTTCACCACAGATCAGTGGTGAAAAGATCTGCATAGTATTTGTCCTGAAAAACAAATAAATAGCTAGAAGCTGCAGTGTTACAACCCAGAGGTGTAAGAGGTGATTTTATAAGCTGTGCACAGGGCAGAGCTGCAATACACGTGCACTTACATTCCTGTGAAGGAAAGGCAGATCTGCAACTGCTGGCATGGCAATAGATCTGCAGAGGGGAATTGCTCTGGCCTGTCACCAGTCTGTCAGATGTGTTTCATCCATCAGCTGGGTATTCTGCACTGCCGTGACAATAGAAGGGGAATTCGGTCCCATTCAGAAATCTGGAACTGGAGAATGCTGTTTTCTTCCTGGTGGGAGGGATCGTAGGGATGGCAGTATTTTAAGGTGCTTAAACTTTCAAATGCGTGAATCTTTAAGCTGTCTTCTGTAGGGCAGAGTCTCAGGTGCAAAGCTGCACTTTGCTGAGAAGCTAATGTATGGGAAACTGCCTTCCTGGTGGTGCTGAAACAAACTGTGAATGAAATTAGAGGGAATGCTGTGCTTGCCACTAACTGTGCAGGATTTTGTCAAGGTGTAAATAATCCTTGTAGAGAAAGTACCAAGGAGGGTGAGAATGAATATCCTTTTGCTTATCACCAGGATCTTGAATATCCTTGAAGGTAAGGATGTAGCAGCTTTTCAGTTAATTCAGATTATACTTCAGAGAGGGTCTGTGGATTTTTTAACTCCTTTTCCCTGGATCATTATGTAAGGCTAGGCTCTTTATAATTAGCTTAGTTCCCGATTAGGCTTGTGTGCACTAGATAATGTATTTCCCAAGGCAAAGAATATAAAACTTGTTCGCCCAAATGTCAGTTTTTAAAAAAATCCATAGATTGCTGAAGTCTAAAATTTTTAATTGCATTTAAAAAGTACAGCAGGCTACAATTTAAATTGTACTGAACCTGAATCTTCTGGGATGCAGAAATCATACTCTTAACTTGTAGGTACAGTGCTGCTTGATAAGGGAGTTCCATTGTTAGGTTAGTGTAATCTTTCCTGGTATACCTATGTAAAGATTGAGGATGTTTTAGAGAACTTAATAAGAGAATTCCCTATTTTGTGGGAAACATCTACCAGACATGATGCTGTTAAGTTTAGTGGGTTTTTTTTTTGATGACATTGTATTTCAATGAAGCAAATGTAAGCTGGACTTGAGAAGGTGGCACAGTAGTTACAGTTAAGTAGCTAATAAAATACAAACAAGTATTGTTTGTCTTTTAATTTAATTACTTGAAGAGTTCTAAGCTATCAGTAGAGTTTTCTTGAAGATAATGTGTTGTCTTTGCCTACTCAAGGATAAATGAGCAAGAGCCCTTCCTAGAGAACTGAAAGGTCTCCTTTTCAAGTTTAATTTGCAGCACTTGGTGGAGGATTAAAGTAATCTAATTAAATGTCCTCGTTTAAATTTTGCAGTCACCTATGAGATCGTAGACAGATGTGAAAAGGGAATTATCCATAAAGCATGCAAGTTAAATTAGCAGCTTTCTAATTTAACTTTTTCAATTTGGAAGGTATCTTCACAAGACTTGCCTTTTCTTTAGAGTTGCGTTATCTTCTGAGGGATCTGCAGTATGATGCTTGCTGGGAATGAATTCATCAGCATGTTAAAGGCCATTTTTTATTCATGGAGTTATTAAAAAAAAGGTGTACTTTATTGTATGTAGTTGACATAAAGTAAGTATCTTTGATGTTGCTATTAAAGCCTGATGATATTTTCCTGTGCAAGGTATGCAGGTGCACTGTAGGCAAGAAACCTGATATTAGACACTTCAATCCATATGCAGGCAGGTATCACATGTGAATGAAGTGTTCTGCTGATCCCAGGAGGAAATACTTGTGTCCTTCTTTTCACACCTGGGTGAGGGTTGTGCTTCTGGTGCACAAGCATTCACAGAATATTTGAAAAGTCGGGATTTGTGTATTTCAAAATGGAAATGCGCACGCCAGTTGCAGAATGTGGATTCTGATGTTTTCACAAGTTAGGAGCCCCTAAACGCCCTGTCTCCAGTACCTTTCTCTTTCTATCTTTGTAGTGTAGATCTGCTTCCAGAAGTACTGCTCTGGGGCGTCCTATTCACTGACAAATCCTAAGGGTATTTCAGTTTGCATGAATTTAATGCCACTTCGACTTTATCTTGGATTTTATCTTCGATTTTATCTAAGTGTTTTTAAATTAAGTGTTCCTTAGTGAGGTCTTGCAGCCTGGGGAGTGATTCACTTTAGGGTAATGCTTGCTGTGGTTCCACAAGATATTTTCTATACTTTGACTAAGTAGAACTTTTGAATTCACTTACAAACACTGATCTTAATGCAACTGTTGCACTGTACTTCAGGTTTTGTACGTGAATAAGATGATTTCCAAAATGGACTACAGTCTCCATAGAAAGAGGAAACAGTGACTAGGAATGTGAATCTTGATTTGGTGATATCAATTAGGTCTGGAAACAAAAAATGTTGTGGTGAGATGCATGATGAGTGGTTATTTCCTACATTTTAGGCATTGGGGAAACTGAAAAAACATCTCAGAAAATAAGCTTTTAGTCACCTTATACAGTACAGTTTTTTCAGGTTTTCATTGCTGACCACAGGTTTGTGCTATGTCATATTTGTGGCTTTTTTTAAAATACTAAATCTTAAATTTATAACTTAATAATTGTAGCACGGTTGAAAAGTTCAGTTTGTTGCTCAAAATGCGTAAATGAAAAAAAACCAACAAAAAAATCATCCAACGCCTTTTCAAGTTTATTTTATAGATTATAAAAGAAAAACACCAAAAAGATGGTTTATGTAGAGAATGAAAGTTGGGGGATGGAGCTGTGATCTGAAGAACATATTACTGCCAAATAAGTGCTGGGACTCTGGAGCTCCCAAAATGTGTCTGGGTTACTTTTTATCAGCATGGTGGAGTTAGGCACAGAAATGTAGGAAGCATATAGCTGTAAATGTGTAGAAAACTGTATCGTTTAATATGTGGTTGATCCAGGTTTAATGTTGTTTTATTTTATTTTTCTTTCTTAGATTCAAGCACCCTTTAAGGACCAATGTACCCAATAGCTCATGGAAGAAAAAAATCAAACCAGGACATCTTTGGTTTCCAGGCTACCGAAATATGGAACGAAAACTTTAGGGAGTGTTTTGCAACCTATGCCAAACGGGACGGCTGTGAACTTAGCAGGGAGTAATGGTGGCAAAAATTTCGGCAAGCACAATGGCACTGTTGGAGTGTCTTCCTTTGCTTTCAACTGGAAAAAATCAAATAAATATCAGCTTAACGACCAGAATGGGAGGGAGGCCAACTCCAAACGCAACTCTAATGAAAAATTAATTGATTCTGAGAAGTATACTCAATCTCAAGGAGCATTGGGCAATGATGAGCTCAGGGTGGGTTTGAACAGTACTGCTTCGGTTGCGTCAAAAGCAGCAAAGCAAACCAATATGTTTGTATCTTCTTCTGAGGAATTAAACCCAAAGTCTATACCTGGACTCTCTAGTTCAGCTAAATTCACCAAAGGTACCCTGTCAGGAAGGACATACTCTGGACTCAACGCTCCAAGATCAAATTTAAATGGATTTTATGGAAATCGGCCGGTGGTAGGTTTGCAGAGACCTAGAGCTAATTCCGGTGCCACGAGGACAAGTTCAGGAGAAAGCCTGGCACAATCTACAGACAATAGCAAGGCTTTCTCCTGTGACAAAATGGTAAGATCACAAAGTTTTTCACATTCCATTCAGAATTCTTTCCTTCCCACTGCATCTCTAACCAGGTCACATTCCTTTAATAAAGCTGTGGATCTTACAAGGCCTTATCATAGTCAAAATGTCGCTGCCAGGACGTCGCAGAGGCCTACTCTGCTGTCAAGAAATGCGTGTCAGTTGGATGTACCCAATGGAAATGAACCGATCAAGTATGGATTTACCAGACCGTACTCGGCTATGTCAGCTCCTTGTTCCAAGAAAC
The DNA here is from genome assembly GCA_013399875.1 of Gymnorhina tibicen. NCBI lineage: Eukaryota > Metazoa > Chordata > Aves > Passeriformes > Artamidae > Gymnorhina > Gymnorhina tibicen. The sequence continues at coordinate 1,335,453 of VXAZ01005703.1, read as the reverse complement.
CCCCACTGTCAAATGGATCTGGGTCAGCACCTTCCTATGGATACAGATTAAGTCGGCCTTCTCTGCTGAAGCCTGCCAGGCAGCGGTTTGCTGGGAATACCGTTGTGGATGGCAGCAAAAGCGCAGCTCCGGACACGTGCATCGTGGACAACGCGGAGATTTCAGCAAATATCAATAGAGCCGTTGATAAAAACAGTATTCTAGAGAGCAGTGCTCACAGAACAGAACCTGATGAGGGCCTGCATGACACTCTGGGAAAACATGGGTCAAAAGTCATGTGTATGAGCGATGATGGAGATGAGATATCTATATCTTCTTTGTCATCCTCGGAGAAAAACGATTTGAGTGAAGACTTCAGTGATGATTTCATAGATATAGAAGATGCAAACAGACCTGTACAAATCCAGGAGAAGGAGAGCTGCCTTCAGGAATTAGAGCACAGGAGCAGAACGTCCATCGAGCCTTTCACGTCTCTCAAGGAAGGTGGAGGATCTTGCTGTAATGCTGATGACTGGCTTGATATAAATGTGTCTGGTAAATACCTGTTTTATGTTCTGTTTGGAATTTTAGGTGCTGAATCAAAATTCTATAATGCTGATTAAGTTACTGAATGTAATTGCCCATTGCTGGTGAATTTTTCAGAATGGAACTTTGCTCTATGCCGGTGTATTTGTTTGCTTATGCCTTTTCTGCATAGTAGTTTCTTCCCAAGCATTACTTTGAAGAGCTCTTTGTGATAAAAATGAAGGTGACCTCCTTTAAACACACTTGTGGTGTGGTTGTGGGATTCCTCATATCCTTGCTTTGCCATTCATTTTCTGGGTTGGTGATATTTTAAGAAAATTTCACCTCGTGCTCCCTCCACCTCTGTAGGCAGAGAACAGCTGTAACTGCTTCTAAGTAGTGGAAATAAGTGTAGGATGTGTAAATTAAATGAGTTCAATTATAAACAGGATTGTTACTGGATTTTTGTTTTTTCTGATGTATGTTCTTTAAAAATTAGTTAAGACACAAGAAGATGCTTTTGAAAGCCACATTTTCAAATCTTTGATGGGCTTCTCATGATAAAAGCTTGTTTGAGAGATGTTGCAATTGAAAGATCCAAAGGATATATTTTTGGACCCACCTTCTAATATGTTAAAGAGATGCTGATTTCTAGAAAGTAACTTCCATGGTGGATGCATTAGGGCAGTGTAAAAGGTTAGCAAAGATGTAGGTTGGAAGATTCCTTAGCTGTAGCTGCCAAACCAGCTTGAGCTTTTCCCCCTTCTGGGAGCAGTACTGTAGAAAGCTTTCAGGTCTTTCTGTTACAGTACAGCTGCAGCAAAGTTAGCACACCAGTCGCAGGCATTTCAACATTTATTTTTCAAATATTGGTTTGGTTTTGGAATCATAACCATTGCTGTTTTCTTTAAGCAGTGGATGACAACAGTGAAAGCACAAAACACACTACTGAGAATGTAATCTCTTCAGAGATGAACTACAGAGCTGGCTCCTCCTTCGAGCTTTCTCCATCTGACAGCTCTGACGGCACGTACATGTGGGATGAAGAAGGGCTGGAACCTATAGGAAGCGTCCATCCGTGTGGAAGTTACGACTCTTCAGAAATGAACAGCATAGTATGTATTTCTGTGCATAACTTGCATAATTACAGTGTGTGGAGCGTATTGTTCATGAAGTATATTTTTAAAATATTTGTGATTTTTTAAAATTCGATAATTCCTTCCTCTGTTGTTGATGGGTTTGTGGGACTTCTTGTTTAGGGACTCCTGTTTCTGGACAGGTGACCTTGATTAGGCTGTTTGCACACATTTTTTTCTTTCCTCATTCTAAAGTCAGGATAAAGCAGGTCCTTATGCAATCTCATAGTAGTGCTCACAAAGAATAAAGGGATTTGATTTCTGCAAAGGATAGGTTCAATACCTCCTACTAATCTCTAAACATAGGAGTGAAAAAGCCAGAAAATAGCTGTTGCCTATGTGGCTTCTTGCCTTTCTTGTTTCTGTACTGTGTACTCATAGGGCCCCTGTGAGCTGGAGCTGATTTTTGGTTTCTCAGTTTGTTCAAGCATAGAATCTTTGATGTAGAGAGCTGGCTGTAGCTCACTGTAGCAGGGCTCTTCGTACATCTCCAGTGGGATACACAAGATGCAGCACAGCCTTTTTCTTGCTGCTAAACTCAAACTGATCTGCAAGAAACACCATTCAGTGTGAGGAGTGGATGGGGAGCTGCCACGCTGTAATCCTCCATCTGAGATCAGGGAGCCAACCTTGGGATTGCAGTGGGCCTGAAGAAAGTTCTGTCTGTCCTGTTCATATTCCTTTATCTGCACAGACTTCTGAATTAAGCAGCTTGGATTTTATTAACATGATAATTAACAACCAGAACATCTAACAAAACCAATTTGGTTTAATCAATGTGTCATGCTTCGGGTGTTTAAGGTGTGTTAGGTACTGTGTTACCACTGCCAATTTAGTAACGTAGATACCACTTTCAGGCTTGGGCACAGATACATAATTATATTCTTTGTGTGTAACTAAACATGAATTCCTGATCTATTTTCAGCTACTTGTGGTATTGTTTGCGCTCTGTCTTAAATTACGATGTTGGGATATAGTGCATGAAGGAGTTTAGCAGTGGTTATTAACTTTTTATGGCAATCGTGGCCAGCTTGGAAAAGCTGTTAAAAATTTTTGTAGTATGAGTTTTGTAGCTTTATTGATGTTTATAGGGAAAAACCCAAGTTTAATGTAGGCCACTACAGAAACACTGTTGTCCCCAGACACATGCATGCACATGCCAGGAAAAGAGGGAAGTTTTTAAGCTTTGTCCTTGCTTTAAGATACATACTCTGAAATGTAACAAACGGAAGACACTACTTTTACTGTGCTTTTGGACTATATATATATAGATATATAGATATAGAGAGATATATAGATATAGATATAGAGATATATCTATATCTATATCTATATATATATATATATCTATCTAGGTTTTGATACATGTAACCCCCGTGAATGAATTTGTGCTTGTGCATGAGTTGATACTGAATCAGTGTGCTGATTGACAGAAGCTGTTATAAGCCATGTGAAGCAGAGGTACTTAGAAGCCTTTGATATTCTTGTTCACTATTTTGGTTTATTTCTTTCTTTATTGAAAGTGAATAGTTTTTAGAGAGGGGTTAAAAATGGAAGAACGTATTACTAGTTTTTGGGGAAGTGGAGAAAGGAGGAGATGATAAGACATGATGTTGAATCTAGAAAATCATGTGTTGTTTCCACCCATTTTGATTTTTATCCTGTCAGTGCTTTTCCAGAATTTCAGTGCTTACTGTACTGTGACTTTTATCTGAATGAGAAAAGCATCAATAGCACGTTTTATTTTTTCAAGGCAGAAATGTATTTTCAGCAGCTTGGGTTTTGAGGGGGAAAATGTAGCTCTGAAGTGTTGAAAGGGAAAATGTAGCTCTGAAGTGTTGAACTGCCTCTTAGTAGTGGGATTTGTTTTGGTTTTTTCTCTGTACTTGTTGGTTTTGGTAGAAATTATGATATATTTGATTTCTTTAGCCTAAAGATTAAACAGTGATCTTTTGTAATCTGAAGATGCAGAAGAATTTCTGACGCAGTTTTTCATTATTTCTGAAAAACTGTGCTCTTGAGTAGGTTACCATAAGCTTTTGTTCCATGTTTTTCCTTTTCTCTGCAAGCAAGGAGTATAAAGACAAAAAAGTGAAGGCATTGAGAATAATTATTGTGATTAGTCAACACGTCAGATGTTTTGATTGCTGGGAGATACGTGATCAAATTATGCAGTTTCTATCCTCTAGTGTGGTGAGTTAAAAGCAGTTCATATCTGTGTGTCAAAATCCAATTGATGAGAGTCAGATTTAAGAATTTGGAGTGCTTGGGCTAATGCCAGCCTGCCTGTCCCTTGGATTTAGTATTTCCAGGGCAGTCACCAAAGCTGTAGTTCTGGAGTTCCCGTGGCATCAGACTGGGATGAGTAGAAGCAATGCAGCTGAGTAGCAGTTCAGGGAACTGTGTGGTGAGTAACTGGTCATGTTTCGTGCACAATTCACCTTTTTCTTCCTCATTTCCATCCTGCTGTTGTTTTGTTAGTCTTTTAAGCTGTATCCTTCTTAGTATCAACAAATGCTAAATGCTTTTCCTAAGCTTCTCCATAGATGGCAGTGCAGCTCCCATTGGGTGATTAGGAGTGTTTGGACCATCTTTGAAAGGGCAGCTTTTGGAAAGGGGATTTTAACTGGGCTTCTGAAATGAGAACCAGCACAGGAAGGCAACAGAAGGAACTTGCTGGCCCCTGAAGCTTGTTGTTCCTTTTTGGGGAGCAGAAAAGCTAGTATCTTTGCTATTCTTAGAACATCTTTGTTAAAAAGACATGGGAGCAAAGAATAAAATAAATTTGGCCTCTTTTAGTACAGTTCTTCTGTTGTTCTTCCCTGAGTGAACAGTTATGGAGAAAATGTGCAATCCAGTGTTGGAGGTGCAAGAGTCATACAAATATAAATAATATCATAAGGGGGACTTAGAACTTGGTTGGAAATGTGTGGGGTTTTTGTAAGGATGAAAGTATTTTTATTGTCTAACTGCATAACAGAAAATACCTTATTCCACTATCCCTATTGTTGTTCCATTTCCAGTTTTGAAGTCAAAAAATCACTTTGTTGACTTTCTAAGTGCTGAACTCCTTTCAAATTTCTAAGCACTGATTTTGAGTTCTTTATACTCTTTTCAACAGCTGGTCTTTGCTGCTGAGCACCAAGCCAGGGGTGCTGGTTCTGCTCTGCTCTGTGTGAGCCAACTGATACTTAGCAGAGCAGTTGATGGCTCTGTAAATGAGCAACGAGGGCAGTATTTATCTATGGGTGCTCTCACTTGATTTTAGCTGGGCTGTTTGCTCCTGCCCCGAGTCTTGGTCACTGACCATAATGCCCAACTCCTGATTACTGTTTCCGGGCAGGAAGCTGCTCAGCAGTGCAAGGTACAACTCCTTACTGTAGTTTAGTATATCAGCCTTGCTAGATTTTTGTTTTCAATAATTTTTGTCTGAAAATACTGTTCACCATACATGTAAGCAGTGTAGCCTCAGACATGCATCCTGACTGGAGTCTCATGGCTCCTTTGCTTGCCCTCTCTTCTTGTAGCAAGGTTTGAGGTGTTTTCTCCAGTGCATTAAGTAGACACATGAGAAACAGAATGTGTTTGTTCAGAGTGAAGCTTTGAATGTTTCTGGCAAGTCCAAGTCCTTATTTACATTGAAAAGGATAGATAGTACAGCTGTTATTGTTCTGAGGTATCTGCTTGTTTTTAAAGATGCTACAGTTTTCTAGTGCTCAAGGTCTGCAAGAAGTAAAACTTTAAACTGAAAACATTCCAATAATTTTGGCTTCTTTCTGTAATATTCTCGAGAGAACAAGTTGTTGTGGTGTGATTTGGGTTTTTTTCGTTTCTTTTAAAGCAATTTCATTTGGGCCAATAGGTTTGAACAGGAAGCTTTCAGAGTGTTTCCTGTACTATGAGATCGAGTCCTCTGCCCCCTTTTTCCTGTAGACTCCAGTAGCAATGAGAATCTTTCTGCTGTGTTAATTTTTCCTGAAGTAAATAAAGCCAGTATTTTTGGGTATATGCAGAGTGAACATCATGTAATTATAAGGGCATAGGATTATGGAATAATAATTGAAATCTGGCTTGAAGAGACAGATGGGTTTTAACTGCTTTGCTGAGAATTTAATTGCTCTTGGGATGAAATCTGGATCTCACTGGAATGAATCAGTTTGACACATGGCCAGAATTTTAGCCTGAGAATGAAATAGTTACGTTTTTCTCTTCTTCCAGGCAATTTTTGAAATCTTGTAAGATTTTTGTTGTTGTTCTTTGTTACTTTTTTCCCCTTTGTGACTGGAACTTGGGCAAGAGCAGTTCTGAATTAGTTTTTGAGACTGGGCAGAATGCTTTCTGGTTCTTGAAGCATTGGTACTCAGTGAAATATGCTCTACTTCTTAGAGAAAATGAACTTGCTAAAATAGAATTTTTTAGTTCAGTCATTAATGTCTTTCAGTAATTTAGTTATTTACAAGTAATTTGGACTTAATTACCTTAATTTTTTTTGATAATTCACTTCTCAAAATGACTTTATAGTAAGGTTTAAATTGCCAGTTTGATTTCTCAAATGTGTAATTTATTAACGTGAATTCAGACTTGTAATGTGTGTAGTTCTAATACATTTATTTCTTTAGAGTGAAGTGTTCTTGATATTGCCTTCAACCCATCTTCCTTTCTTTGGCTGAACTTTCTTTTCAGGAGGTTAATGCCAAAACACTAACTCTTGTTCTATGAGAAGCTGGGCTATTTAAATTCTGGGATGTTTGGTTACAGCTGTAATGAAAATAGAAGTGCAAGTAAGCTTGAGATAATGTAACATTTCTCTACACAAACTTCTTTTTTTGCTATAACTTTCTAAAAGAGTAGTGATGAGATGAGTCCTTCAGGTGTGAGCTAGTTACAAGAAGCACACGTTAAAAGCCTTTCATCTAATGAGCCAGCTGAAATTTAGTTCTTTTTTCTCTTTTCATCTTGCAAAGAATAATGAAGATCTTTCTCAAAGCAAAGAACAGCATTAAAAAGGCACATACTTCTTGACAGGCTGTCCTCAGATGAACAGTGTTGACTTACTGCGTTTCCTCCTTTCTTAGAATACAAAAGGTGATGTTAATACAGAGAATTAATTGCATTTTGTGCTCCCATGATGCTTCATAAAAGTAATTTGTGTACTTCATTGAGCACTTCTTTAAGAAAGGTCTGAGTTTGTTCTGTGCCTGAGAGCAAAGGATTATTTCACCTTAGTCAGTGCCATTTTGACCAAAAGTCATTATGACATTAATAAATACAGATTTATAGTTTTGTTAGTGGTTAGAGGTTTTTTAATTTATTTTTTTTGCTGGTGAATGTGGTACAGTAAGAACTGATGACACTACTAGATGCCCAGTACTCTAGTGAGGGTGCGAGGTTGAAAAGAGGGAGAAGACATTATTCTTGTGGCATAATTAATGAAGTATCATTGTCCTAGTCTTAGGGAATCTTGTCATATACCTATGTTGGGGTAATCTGGATTTTGAAGTAACTGTTGCCTTTTTCCTGCCTGCCAAGCCTGTAAGGTATTTAGTCTTTGTAAGATATTTTAGCCTGTAAGATATTTAGCCTGTGGAGATTTTAGTCTTTCTTGCAGCTGCCAAGTTTATCTGGCCACTGCTGTGACAGAACTGGACCATGGAGGAGGAAACTGGGCAAGCTCTCCCTATAGGTGTGTGAGTGGATACCAGGATTCATCAGTGTGTCAGAGGAATGAGTGTGAGAATGTGCATGAGACTGTAGTGCCAGTGGAGGGGGAGGTAATTGTATCTGCCCGGGAGGTGTTCAAACAAACCAAAGTAAAAGCACTTCAGAAATCACCTGATGCAGGCGTGGAGGTGTGTATGGGCAGGGATGGAAATCCTTAGTGGCAGATACTCGTCACTGGGTGTGGATACAGTGTACAAAGTATCTGTGAACCTCCTGGGAATGACAGAGAGCAAACCCAGAGAGCATCAGATACTTTTCAGTTTGTGTTGTCCCTCCTTCAACATTTCCCTTCCTGCCCAACATAGTGGAGAACACCTTTTATGGACGGAGAACACCCAGCATCGCTTATGAGGAATGGCAGCGTGGAGTTCTGTTTTCTGCTTCTGCTCAGAGAATTTTCATTGTTTGCCTTCATCACCAAAGAAATTCTGTCCTGTAGGACAAACTGAATAATTCATTGGTCCTTCACACTCCTTGACCTGAATGCCTGACTTTTGGGTTAGGCCAGTATTTCTCTTGGCAAGAGATATCACAGTAGCACAGGAAGTCTTCTCTGAGATTTTAGTTTTTACTGATGCATTCTAGAAAATGGCAAACAATGTGTGAGTTTTAACTTGGGATACAGAAGGATTTCTTGGAAATACATTATCTGGGAAGCTGCCATTTCTGTGGTTGAACTTCCTGCTCAGGTGTATAGCGATTCTGGGATTGGAATCTAACACACGTGTCAGCCTTGAAAGCTGTTTTTCATTGGAAGCTGCTTATTGGAAGTTGCTGTAGTTGGTAACCTTTGTTTAAGCTCCTAAGTTCGTGTCCAAGTTCCAGGCTCTTTTGTCCCAACATGTTCATGTCACGTTCCAGAATCTGACGAAAATTATTTCGATTTACTTAAATTCTGTTGTTCTAACTTCATAGTTTTCATTTTTCCAATAATACAAGTATAGAAATCTGTGGCATTTGTTTTTCTTCTTCTTAATTTCTGAGTAGCCTATGCCTAAAATTTATGTTTGGAAAACCACTAGACTGCTTGTTTCTGATTTCACAGCCTCAGAAGTCAGTGTCAGCTTTTTGCCTTTCATCTTCATTATGAACAGATAATATTTGTGAACATACTAAAGTAATGGGAGAGCATCCTTGATTAATATGTCCACTGCTTTTAGCAGAAAACTGCAACTGCTATGAAAAATTCAGTCTGTGTTGTTGCTTGTCAATAGAGAACTAAAAGTGCAAACTCATTTCGGTGTGTTCTGTCAACTCCTCAGCCATTCGTTTGGTGCAGCTTGCTGGCAGGCAGTTTTCTGCTCATGGCAGAGAAAGGAAATGTCATGAAATTAGAGACTGATTTTAGAGTGGAAATAGCCACCATCTACTGTCCCACCTCTGCTCCAGTCTTCAACTTCAGAGTTTAACTGTAACAGCAAGGAGAGGTGGTGAGAAACTGAATTACTTAATGAGATGGCACTTCTGTCTGTGTCTTTTCTGATGTGGGTGCCCTGCTGTCAAACATTATTAAGCGGTTATATGACTGTATTACAGTTCAAAAACCTCTTGTGATCCTAGTTTGAGAGGCGTGACATTTTATGAACAACCTCTTATGGCAAATGACCTTTTTTCCTTTGGGTTGGGAAAGCTTATATGCCTTCGAGAGCTGCCTCCTTCAGACCTGACACAGTAAATCTTCTCACGCTGTTCTGGCTGGTAAAACCAAGTGAGGCAGCTTCACTTGTACTCATGTGTTCTGTTCATGGCATCCATTAATTATGCATTTGGATTTGTGTGGTGGAGAGAGGGAGAGAGCCCGGCAGCTGCTGTGGTGTGTGTGAAATACAAGAGCAAACACTGGTAGAAGTTAGCACTTGGTTTATTAGATAGGCTGTAAGGGGCATTTTCTGTATGATTTGGTGATTGCATATCCACGTGTGAGCTGGCTCTGGGTTTTTGTGCTCTTGGGTCACAGTGTTAAAATGTATCAGGGTAATGTGGCATAAATACACTTTTGCAGCAGTGCAGTAAGTGAGGGAATCCTTCCCCTGTTGTTAGCAGCTCATGGAGGGATTGGTCAGAATCAGCCTAAAGTAGTCTGGAGGTATTTGAGGATTGTTTTGGTTTTAATTAGAAACAAGTATATTAAGCTGGCTGTGTAAGAATAGAACACATCAGTGCTGTGTGACGTGTCGCATTCAGGTTACTCCCAAAGTCTCGCTAGGGTAGAATTAAAACTCTTGCACAGAGGAAACAACTGAGCTCTTGGTACAGCCATGCCCGTGCTGTTCCTCTGAGGTTAGTGTTTGGTTCCTTTCTCAGATGGCAATTCTTTGAAACCTCTATATTTTCCTTAAACCAAACATTGCACATTTAATACAAGTGCAAATCAGTGGAGTGAGAATCATTCACAATTATTTCTACCTGTTAAGAGTAGCTATAGCAATTACATATTGCTTAGTAGTGTCAAATCCTCCATTGTTGGTTAGATAAACTATAAAAGCAATGCTGAACCTCTGGTATTGGTAGCCTTTTTGTGCAAACACACTGGAAGCAGTGAGTAGGAAGGACTGCTTTTCCTCCTCCTCTGTCACTATTTATGATCACTGCTGATGCTTTCTGTGATTGTGCTTAAAAGTAAACAGGAAACTCTACTTAAAAGCACCAGCCTATTAAAAAAAAAATGTCAGAAAATCTTAAATTTTGCTGTAATTCTGTAGAAAGTTAGTTACGATGCTTTCCCCCATTCAACTTTCCTCATTGCTGGAGGCTAGATGGCAGTCAAGGAATGCTGCTCGTGGTGCTGCATGTAGCTTGGACTGTGTGTTTGAAAGGGTTGTTGCTTATGAATTGGTGAAGTCTCAGCAGAATGGCTACTATTTCTGGTTTTCTTCTATCATTTTGTTACAGAATTTCAGATTTTTTACAGTCTGACATCTGATTTTTATATTTTAAAAAAAAATTTTAAAAGAGCAAGTATAGATCCTTCAGGTACAGCATGTAGTAACTGAAGCTAATAATGAATTCCTCTATACCTTCAGTAAATCTAGGTAGAACATGCAATGCTTCTGTAAAAATGTTTTCAAGAATAGTAAATTTTTTTTTAAGACCGTTCGACTTAACAGTTAAACAAAAAATGGTTTGGATTTTCAAAACCAAGTTCTTGTTACATTTGTTGTCACAGCAACCTTCAGTTATGGAGCAGTGGCAAAATGACTAAATACTTGTTTGGCTGTTTGGCTTAATTATCTTTAATGTGACTTGTACAATGTACTCCTTTCCTGTCCTGCCTTTGGTAACCTGCAGAGTTGTATCCCACCTCTTCCCTGGGTGGTTTTCTCTGTTTTAAGACTTCATTTACAGTGGGCTTTTCAGCCCTGTAGTACACTGTGTGCTTTTCCTCTGTCTGTGTTTTCTGCCTTCACCTAAGAGCTCTGTTCAGTTCCTATATAACGTTGCCTTTTTGGAGACTTCCTATTTCTTTATTTATCTCTATCTCGATGTTGTCAAATGCTGAAAATAGCATTGAAAAAGACCCTGGAGGTTTCCCTCTTTTCTTCTGTCAGCCTTGAATTGTGTTTGACTTTGGCAGTTATCCTTTAGCTGCCCTTCAGATGACTGATTTACCCAGTCTGTTTTGTGTTTGTTTTTAAAAGCCACTTCCTTTTTTCATTCCTCAAGCACCTGAAATGATGGTTTGTTAGTTTCTGTGCTGCTCTTGAGTGCTTCTCCTGTAGTTCTCTCCCTTTCCTCATGCTTATCTTCTGCTGTGGTCTTTTTTCATCCTGATCAGAAGCAAGACCTAAGTCACTAAATCAGTAATAAAAACAATTAGTTATTTTCCTTCTAGGAAAGCTGTCTGCTTCCTAGAGGTGGAATAAATGAATGAGGTCTGAGATTGTGAGTTGTGGAAACAGGTAAGACATTGTTCCTAATACTCACCACCAGTTCGTGACTCCCTCAAAGCAATTGCTTTTCCAGCACAATATCCTAACTTGGCGTTGGTAGTTTAAGCTCAGACTCTACTCAATTCTGGTAACACTCTCTGAAATTAATTGTTTGAGGGCTGTTTATCTAGAATTGCTTTGCGTTTTTGCACTAACCTCAATGCTTAACTTCTTCCTTTTCTTTTTTTAATTCCACTGTAATATACATTGTGTTTTAAACTTCCGCTGGTCAACATTTTTATGTTAGTAGGGAGAAAATGCACGTATCTATTTGCCTTCTATTTTGGGCACTTTATGCGTTACTTTGGTTTCATTATAACCTTACAATACTCAGCTCAGAAAATTGGAAAGCTGAGAATCAGGCCTCTTGCCTAGGTCTAGCTGTTAAGCTAAATTGAACTCAAATTGGTTGGTAGACTGAAAAATAGTGCTTTTCAGTGGAAAAAAAGCTTATGATACATGTTGCATGAGGAATTTTTAGAAACTGAGCTTTTTGAAAAGAATATTTTGCACTCCAGTTCATTATGGTGAACATTAAAAGTTACAATGAAATTCAAAGTGCAAAAGCACCTCTTCTGCGTAGAGTTCCCCAATCTTCAAAGCAGTGGTCTTGATGTTGTTATGCCTCTCCAGAAAGAGGTGCTGAGCTCCATGCATCCAACAAATCAGGTTAAATCCCAAGCTGTTGCAGGTGATCTCTTGATGTGTGCTTGGTGAACCCGGGGTAAAACACGGCACCTGAGGACAATCGCTCCAGAAAGGATTTGTAGGACCCTGAAGTGAACTTGCTGAATGTGGTGTAATGACACACACGTGCCCGTGCCTCTTTCAGCCTTGTCCCTTCTCCTTAGGCAGTTACGAGGGTTCCCTGCTGTGGGGGTGCTCAGGTTACTCAGTTCTTACAGCAGGACTCACAGATCATCTGTATCACAAAATGCTTTCCCTGTTCTACTTCAGAAGCAAACAAAGCACCACTGCCTGTTTCCAGTGGAAAAGCTTTGTGGAGAGAGAGCTTGGGGACAGCATTGTGGTTGGACCTGGGATTTCACAGTCCCAAACTCAGTCTCTTCCTAGGCTGTACCAGCTTGAAAATCTAGTGCTGAATCAGCCTTGTGAAAAACATACCCCTTCTAATATACATTATTCTTTTCACCTGTACAAATTAGATGGGATTCTTCTTTTTCTGTAACTTGTAATAATTGCTGAAACATGTAATATTCTGTAGGCTTGGAGCTGATGCACTTTGAAAGAATTTTTTTATTTCCTGTTCAGTTTGAGCTCGTTGCCTAGAATCACTTCAGGATGCTAATTGCTGTTAAGCACACATTATTAACTGTGTTGTTCCCGTGTAATTAACTGCAGTTCCTTATGCAATAGAAAGAATAACAATGGAAGTATCTAAATTTTATTTTTTTTTAGCGCACTAATGCGCTGATGAAACTTGTACTTTATCTTATGGCTGTTTCAGGATGACAGTGCTGACATCTACTTGTGTATTGTTTTTCCCAAGTAGTTCGCAGGGGGAAACGCTCAAAGTGCATTCACACATGGCCCAGTGATTACAAAGTTTTGGTATTTGCAGTTGTGGGGTTATTTTGTAGCATGGAGTTTCCTTTCCTGGAGTTTCCTCAGTGTGGTGAAGAATGTATAATTAGGGAAGCATAATGAAGTGTGCTGTTGACAGGAAAGTATGTTTGGAATCTCAAATACTGACCTTCTCTGACACCATTAGGCTTCCAAATTTCTGATTCAAAGTAGTAAGGTGGCTTATCTAGGTTTATTAGTAAACACTCTGGCATATTGCGTTTTTATATTGTGCATTTTTAAATGCATTTGCACAGCAGTGGCAAAGCTTTTCCACTTTCTTTTGTTTGTGGCCACTGTTTGCATTTTATTTGTCATGCTTGTTAAAGTTCTTGCAGTAGAAGAAAATAATGCTTGTTCACACTAATTTGGAAGATGAAAGCATGGCGTAGAAGCAATTTATCAACTAGCAAACTAAAACTGCCTCTCAAGCATGCCTGTGTTTTGCAGAATTGTTTAAAAAAATATGAATTAGTTAAAAAACTTCCAGTTCCTGGAAAAACGTGAAGAAATGGAAGCAAAAGTAGCAAAAATATACAGGCATTTTGTTATCCCAAATACTAAATCCGTGTTTCATTTAAATGACTTCCATTTTTTGTGAAGCTTTTCCATAATTGGATTTATTATTATTTCCAATGCCTTGCTGTGTAGGTTTTCCTATTTTTTCCTGTAAATGCACAGAATGCTATTTGTGAACAAAGCAATTCAGATGGGACTTTGAAATATGATGAAAACAGGTGGTTTTGTCTCAAGTATTCCATCTTTCCTTTATATTGCTCATGTTTCACAAAGCGCATATTAACTGTTTTCATCTCACACTCTCCCTCCTAAGTCAATAAATAACTTGCCCTGCAGAAATGCAGAATGCTTAATGTTCTGTGTCACAGCCCAACACCCCCCAAAATCTTAAAATATACTTAGCTCTTGTCACCATTCGTAATAAAATACACTAGTGCTTTGTGAGTGCTGCAGGAAGGCCGCTGAAGAACAGCTGGAGCAACATTTCAGACAAATGCCTGTTCATATTCTTCCTTTTCACCTGTGACAAAGCAAATCTAAGAAATGATAGCCAGCAAAGAGGTGGCTTTCCAAGGGAATATTGTTTTGCAGTGTGTTCATGGCCTGTATGCAAGTATTCACTTAAGTGTTTAATGATCACATTACTATGAGAAATAATTATAAAACACTTAAATTTACCAAACGGTAAGTCAAATTTCAGTATTGGTGCCAGGCATCACCTTTAGGGGTAGCCGATAAACCTAAGAAAAATCAGTGTTTCTGCTACTAGGAAAGAGGCCGATGTGAAGCGCCTGAGTCTGGTCTCGGGCCTTGAAGGCCTGACTTTTACTGGGAGCTCAAGAATTGGAGCTGGATATCCACAGCAGTTCCTCAGCCTGCTTCATGTTATAGTCACTTGGTGTTAGTAAGTTTAGTTTTCTTTGAGTAATGAAGTGAAAGAGTGTCTGGGTTCTCTGCCCAGGCTGCTGTGGCTGTCCAGCCGTGCTGGCAGTGTCTGACTGCACCGTGAGCTGGGTGTTCCACGGCTTTGACCTCCTCAGTTTCTCTTCCTCTTGGTATTCTTAAAGCAAGAGGGCTCAGTCTCTGTCCTTTTAACACTGACTGAGCTTGCCCTCATTGCAGTCCTTTAATATACCTGACTATATTTAATATGTATAATTCATTTAGCACTAACGCTTTATTGCATTTTGCTTGTGCCATTAGCACACCCATGCAACGTGATGGTTTGTTAGTCCCTTTAGGAACAGCTTTATATGAACCACAGTCTAAAAGAGAAAAAAAAGCAGAGTTTAGTGCTCATAATAGCATGTTTGAAGCTTTGTTGTCCCAAAAAGTCAAGATAACATAGGTTTCCCCCACTTGCTTTGAATGATTTCATGATAGTATGAGAGCTGAAATAAGGGGATTTAACATCATCTCTTTACAAAGCTGCTTTTGAATCCTAAGTAAACAAAGTAATTGAGTTTCAAAACGCTTCCAACTGTGGAGAAGGCCAGATATTAATGAATAAAAAAGTCTATGGAGTATTCCTAGGCATCAGGCAGAAAAATGTTTTCATCCATCTTTGTTTCATTTAGCACCGTTACTGTGTCATATTAGCAAAGGTGTGATGATTGCTATTTGTATAGATGGTCTCTAATAAGGCTGATCTTCACCTGTAAGGAGAGGAGGCTGCTGGTAACATTGGATGTGTGCACAATAACAATATAACAAAGCTTTTTATGATGGTAGGGTAAATGAAATATCATGGAAGCAACTGTATCTCTCTTTCCTTTCTTGCAGGATATCTTGAATAATCTTGATTCATGTGATCTTGAAGATGATGATCTCATGCTTGATGTGGACCTGCCCGAGGACCCACCTCGTGACAAAGGTTAGTAAGGCAGCCAAGCAATCTCACTGTGAAACTGCTTCATGGACTTGAGAGATTTTTGAGTTGCTTTCTTCTGACTCTTGACTTAATAAGTCAATGCACTCTTCAAATTGTGGTGGTTTTTTTAAAGTAACAACTCTTTCTTTTCTGAAATACAGGAAGGGAGATAGTTCTGTTTTCCCAAGTACTACTCTTACATTTGAAAAATTCTGAATATAGAAATGTACTACCTTGAATAAAAGTTCAACCTTGTTTCAAACTGTTCTTTTCTTAAAATTATTGCCATTGAATCAATTTCAAAGTTTTAAGTTAGTCTTTCAGTCTCATATTTCAGCTATGTTTGAAAACGCTGGGACAGTATTTTTTTTTTGCTTTGGTGAATGACAGTGTAATTCTTTGAGATAGTTACTTGTTTTCTTCTACAAAATGACAATATCTAATACATATACATACAGTTCAGGGTGGTGGAATATGTAAAATTTAAGATACATGTTTTCAAAATGTCTTTTATGCGCTCTTGCTTTCAGTGAGAGTGCTGGCAGACTTTCCACAGAGAAGGTAGTGGTAACTAGATGCCCCTGAAATAACACAAATTCAGAATAGAATGAACTTGGTAAAGGAAATTACAGCTGCGCTTTCTCAAATCTCAGACTGGAAAAGTTTGAGGCATTTGCTTTTGTTATTCCAGACCAACTCATAGGACTGATGAGTATTGTTATTATTATGAGCTATTGTTATGTGAATATGGGTTTTAGTTTTACCTCCAAGTTCAGTGGAGGCCAGTCTATGTTCAAGTGAACAGGAACACTGAATGTGGAGCCCTACCCAGTGCAAAGAGGCACTGAAAGGAAGAAGGCTTCACTTACTTAGTGTAACTTCCAGCTGCTTGTTGCAGGTGGGGGAAATCCAGGGGTTTTTGAGAGCACCTCTGAGTTATTTGGGTGAAGATTCTTCCATGTATGTTAGATATGAAGCCAAATTTACAGTAAATAAAACACATATTTTCCATCTGCCATGATGGTGGCACATCGTGTGTCAGCGTTGTGCACAGATGAAGTGCAATACTTAGTCTTTTAAATCTCAGATTGGGTTTTTCAAAGTACTTGTGTGAATTGATTGAGAACATTGCAAGTATGCAACTTTTCAGCCCTGACAGGTATGAATCTTCTACTTCTATACTCAGTTAATTTTTCAGAATGGGTAACAATGCAAGCCTAGGGCATATTCTTTCAGTAGGGGTAATTTAATTCAGGTGGGGAAAAACTAAGAAACAATTTTAAAGGGTAGATCAATTTCTCATAAGTTTCTTTGTTTATATGAAACGTGCACTTCATTTGCATCAGTAATTCCAGTACGAATTATTAATCTAAAAACTGCTAGAAGGGCATGTTTTTAAAGGTGAATGTTTGCCACAAAAACATTAAAAGCTACTTACTGTTACTTTTGACGTTTTTTTAGAGGTTGGGTTTCCTTATTAATCTGGCATGAACTCGGTATCTCTGCTTCTTATCTCAAAATCACTGTATTTTCAGCAAAGAGGATCTGAAAAGAAGAATTCAAAAGCCACCTTCAGGTTTTCCCTTATGTAAACATGACCACCTGAAAAAGCAAAACTTGTTCTTGATTAATCTCCATGTGTCTTTACTCAGTGTCTCAATTTACTTTTCCAAAGCTGAAAATCATAATTGCTTATAAACTTACTGAGGGCTTATTTTGTTGTGAATTTTCATGTGTTATGAGCTGTAGAGAGATTCTGCTAAAGGAAAATAAATCTTCTGTTAGTTTAGGTGAATGCGTTTATTTTATTATGCAATTTTTCGGTTATTTGCTAGGTGATAAAAACTGAATTGTAGGTATGAGTACTTGTTTGAATAATGTTTAACAGCACCTTTTGCCAACACTTTTTCCATAATTATGTGCACCTTCACTGACGTCAGCCTCTTAAGACTTTCCAGGTCCTCAGAAACTCTCCTGGTTTCACTTTGGAGCCTGGGATGCCGCTTGGCCGCTATTTATAGAAACAGTTCTAGCTCAACAAGTATGCAGGGAGCGAGGACGGCAGTTTAAATCACAGGGTGAAGCTGGGCTCGCTCCCAGCCCCACGCAGGCTGGGAGCCCAGCAGGAAGGAAGGCCTGTTTGGGAGCCTTGTGCGCAGCGGGGCTGAGGGGCGGCGGGTAAACACTGCTCCCTTGTGTGGAGCTGCTCCTGGAAAAGAACCCACAATGCGAGGGGAAACTCCTTGGGTAAGTGAAGGACGAAGTGTGGCGGCAGAATAGCAGTTTATGACTCGTTTTGCTGGGTCTGACTGCCCGGGTAGAAGTTGTTTTGGCTTTCTCTCAGTCGTTTCCAGGCTGTTGCCAAATTTAGCGTTTGCTCCCTTAAGACGTTTGTGGAATTCCTGTGGCTTTGCAGAAGTTGGTGTTTTAAAGAGATTATTTGCTTTCCTTGTTTTAAATCATGCTGGTTGTCCAGGTAAATACAGATTAAATGTCTCTGAATCTGAAAACCAAACAAGATAAATAGGATGAGCTATATCTGTATTTTAAGTAATGAAACTGTTTTCTTTTGCAATGCAATACTGGCCTTTTTTTACAATGTTGTCTTTCCGTGTTTGTGTGTTGTTAGAACTTTTTAAAGGCCTGGAGATACCATCAGTAAGAAAGACAGGAAATTGTTACTTTTAAATTTATTTTCTTCCATAATCTTTACCTCCTCCAAATGACTGTCTGCTTAAACTGGAGGTACTGTTAAAGCTGGATTCTTCAGTGTCTGCTACAGGCTGCTCTTATTCTTGTAACAAGTTTATATTTTAATAAAAATGTGACATTGTTACAGAAGTCTGCTTGACACTTCTAAAATGCGTACTGTTTTGGATCGGTTAAAAAAAAAGAAAACAAACCCTCCAGACTTTACACTGCATCTGTTACCAGCACTTAGTTAATATTTTATTTGCAAGGTCCTGGGAACAAGTCTTACAATTTTTTTTAACATTATGCTCTCTGTAGAGGAATGTGAAAATATGAGCCGCTATGACAGACAAGACAGAAATGCGAGACCACACCAGGAGGGATTCTGGAAAAGAGCACCACAGCAGCGATGGAATACACAGGATCACTATCATCTTGGCCATACTGACCATTATATCCATGGTAAAAACGATTTGAACAGGTAAAGGACTTTCCTATATCCTCACAAACATCTGAGGCACCAGTGAGCAATTCCTTTTTGGCACTAAGAGGTCTCAAGTGATACTGAGTACAACATTTTCAGAATAGTTGTATGTCTGCGTGGAAGCATCACTGAGGGTTATAACAATTTCTTTTCACAACTTATGCTTCTGTTTTTATTCCAAATACTTGTTGCTTGTGTTGATACAATGTTCTATTAAAATACCTTATGTGTTCCATGGAAAGCCACTGCAATGTCTTACTATTTGCATTTTGTAAGTTTGGACAGCTTTTTACTTTTTAATTTGTTGGTAAAGTAAATGTAACCCTCTAGTCCTTAAAGGGTTGAATGACAGTTCATAGAAATTCCTCTGAACAAACTGGTTTTAGGGTACTGTAGTTTATAGTTTGAGAGAGGTCTCTGGAAGTGGAAAGGAAAACTCTGTATTTAAGTAAATAGCACTGATATTTTCTAATTTATTTATTTTCTGCTGTGTGCCACAGTATGTGAGTATAGCCCACACTGCGTAACGCTTTCCTTTTTACCAAATGCTGTCTTAGCTCCAGTTTGTTATCACTGTGTTCTGATGCTTTGGATTTTTTTTAGGGGTTCAAACTACCTGGAGTCTGCTGTGGGTCACCTGGAGAGCTACGGGGCGGGCAGCGGTTACGCGGCGCCGCGGCCGCTGGCAGAGAACACGGTGATGCTGGACGAGATGACCCTGCGGCACATGGTGCAGGACTGCACCGCTGTCAAGACCCAGCTCCTCAAACTCAAGAGGCTGCTGCACCAGGTGAGCTGTCCACAGGAACTAAAGCAGTAAAATAAACTGGGGAGTGGGCCTAGGTGGGCTTATGTTTTGTTCGGCCTTACTAGGATATCGGCATTTCATTTGTACGTTGAATTACGAAGTTCCAGAAAGTGAGTATACTTTTTATTGCTATTTCAAAGAGTACTTCTTCTGCCTTGTCAGCATTTTACTGACTACAAAACATACTAAGTACTAAAATTTTTAATATTTATTCAATATGAAATTTTACTTCTCTGAGTAAAATTAAAATTAGAAATTGAAAAAGAAAATCAGTGGATGTGAAAACCAGCTTTTATCCAATAAGACTCAAAAAAGCTGGGAGTTAAAAAAAACCCTTAAAAATTAGAATTGATCCCATTGATTAAACTTGCATTCAGCAAGTCAATGCTAATAGGTTTTCTTAAGGCTTTGTTTTCCTTGTTCTTTTCATCTTTTCTGTGAGTTTTGACAAGAAGCTTAGCAAATCATACTGGGTCATCTCTGTTGGAAGTGTTCAAATTTAACCTTCCTATGTTATGAAATTGTCATAAGCTTTTAAGGAGCTTTTTCAATGCACCTCAAAACTTGGCAAGTTGTGGGAGTTGGTAAAGTGCTAAATGACTCAGCAGAAGTATGACATTTCAGCTACAAAAATTCCTTTGTTACCGTAATAAAGAACAGTCCATGAGGCTTTCATTGGAGGCATATACAGATTAGCATTGAAAAGTGTTTGTGTGATGTTGTCTTTTAATACCAGCTTCATTGCTGTGCTTTTCTAATAGGATAATGTAATGAAAATAAGTTTGTGCCTTAAAAGTAAGACACTAAAGCAAAACACAGCAAAACAAAAAGCAAATCAACCTTGAGGCTAATTCAGTTGCATAATTGTGCCTTTTAGAAATATGAGCGTTTGCTTCCTATGGTAACTGAGATGTATTCCTGATTTTGTCAGTGGAAAAACAATTGTAACAAAAATAGTGCAGTGTCAGAGGGGGAAGGTGTGTTCTCAGAACCTAATGTCTGAGTGGTGGGCTCCATAAACTGTGCCCCCCAACAGCCCCAGGCATTAATACAGAGGTAGCAGGAAACCTTTTTTCAGGGCTTTTAATGCCTTTAACACAAGGACAATTTGGCAACTTGATGGATGTTGTGTGTGTGTGGTTCACAGTGTAAAGGCTTGCACATTATAAGCAAGTAGTGTGTGGCCCTGCAAAATACCACGTGTAAATCTTGATCTAGGTTATAATAGCCAGGTTGCAGAATAAAAAACTTGCCTCAAGTCGCTCAGATTAAGTTTTTTAAAAGAACTTAAATGCACAGAACAAAGCAGTTACTCTTAATACGTCCATTTTTCAAAATTTGATCCTTGCCTTGACAAGTGCTTGATCCTCTTTCCCTTCCTCCCTGTAACAGTGAGTTTGGTAATAACAGGTATTGTTCTTCCCTTCAAACTTTGTCAGGCATAGTTTGCTGACCTAACCCAACCCTGTTTTGACTCACTGCTTCCAAAACTTGTCACTGGACTTTTGAATATATATTCTACTCTCCTGTGTATTATCCAGTCTTTTAATCAAAGAACATGAATAGTAATGCAGAAGAAAATTAGCCTGCTACAGAGGGGGAAACTATAGACCTTTACTACCTTAATTTACTAAACAATTAGGGCAAAACTTGAATGAAATATGTTTTCATTGCATTAAAGTGTTAAGCTTTTACTGTAAACACTGAGCTTCATACTAACAGGAATGAGTAAAAATTCTGCAATTCTTTTTTACTTCTTGAACAGAAATATAGTTTTGAAAACAGTTGAACTCTAGCATTCTGAACTAGGACTGGATCACAGGCAGCTTCTTGCAAAATATGTAAAATCAGGGTACAAAGTCAATTGCTTTCAAACTCCAGGTTTAATAATGGAAGCAGAAGTTCTTGTATTAGCTCCACCAATATTACACATTTAAGTGTATATGTTGCCTTTCTCCAGTTATGACATTCAGCAATAATATTTAATTTGGATAGGTAGAAATAGAGCTGCAGTCAGGACTTAGGCACGAGGTCTCAGAGGAACAGTTACAGTAAAATAGGAAGAGTTAGTAATTAAATCCAGTTTTATACAATTATCTAATCAGCTGTAGCGTGACTTAGTGTGGAGTACAGCACGTAATGAATGTATACCTAGCAGGTTCCTGGGGAGACTTAATGTGCTGTACTGGATTCATTGCTGTGGCTGTAGCTCACATAACTGGATATAAATTAGCTGGAGTATTGCTAGCAACATAGCTGCAGTAGAGTGGGGTTGGTGCTGCATTCCCAGTTCAGCTTGGAAAAATAAACAGTTATTTGAGTAATAGAGCCTTTGCTGAGCTCTGTGTGACCAGGATAACAATGCCAACAGAACTCCTGCTGTCTGCTTGCTCCTCACACACTGCCATCTTCCTGTACCTTCAAACAGTGAAATCAGCAAAAGGAGTTTCTCTCGTGCAGAGTTCTAAAAATTTTCACAGTAGTGAATATAACCTTCTCTGACTTCTGAGTAATGTTATACTAACCTATATGGATGGAGTGAAAAATGGACATTGTTCTTGTGCTAAGTGCAGTTATAATTATTTACAGAGAGGTGTACTGCTGGAGAGCATTCTCTCTTTAATGCTTAACCGGAGTGCTAACTTTGTATTGTAAGAAGAAAATGTTTTGGAAGTCTAATTCTAGTAATAATTGACATGTAAATATTCATGCCTCTTAAACATTGACTAAGGTGCTTCATTTGCATGCCTATTAAGAAATAAGTTTTCTTCTGATCTTAAAAATTTCTTCCTCCTCCTCAATTGATTTCATAAACTTGCTGCTCTGGGTGGAGGCTAACGTGTTAATACAATTTTAAATAAGGGTGTTCTATTTCTGTTGCCCTGGAGCCTTTGATGTTGACCGTCCTCTGTAGTAACCCAGCAATGGCTTGCAACCACCCCGTCTTATCTCAGATCAGCACTTGCTGCTCTTGTAAGGAGGACTGAAACGCCAAGCAGCTCACAGAACTGTGAGATCTGTGAAGCTCTTTCTTCTGTGGGAGGCAGGTTTTATAAAAAATGTTTCATTTCAACTTATCTTTCATGAGTGGAAATGAAATTCTATTTTTCAAGCACGGATCTTCACTGTAGCTTATCAGATATGTCCCGTTTGTATGAAGAGGTGTGAATGAAAACGTGAACCGTGTAATGTCTAGCTGTTAAATGCATCAGTAAGTACATTTTGCTGAGGCTCGGTAAGTCACTTGTGTACCTTTGAAATACATATTCATTGTGTTCTTTTCTTTTTGCATCTGGTGAGATCCACAAGAGAGATTCTTCTTTGTTTATGAGAAGCCTGAAATTGAGAAACAGACTTACAAAATAAAAAGACTCTTTTTATGTCATGTCTTAAGTTGTATAAATTGCCCCTAGAATTATTACTATTTTTTATTACCCACGAAGTAGTTCATCTCAGTGACTTAAATTTGCTTGAAAGAAACAGAACCAAAAGAAAGGAACAAACAATAGCAAATCAAACTGGCAAATTTTAGGTTTAAGCAGTTGTTTAAGTGAAGAACTGTTGCTGTGACAGTGTGTGACAGTGGGCAGTGAGATTGACATGGCCTGGATGAAGCTGCACTCAGAATGCCAAGCAGTCAGCGGGTGAATAGCACCCTCTGCTTGATGGCCCTTAACACATCATTTGCTTGCATCTTTAGAGAAACTCCGTTAGCAAAGGAGACTATTCAAATGAGTGATTTGTACTGAAGAAAACTTGCAATTGGGGATCAAAACCTAGACCTTGAGAAAAATTCAGTAGACCTTGCTAAAGTGAATACCTTACCATAAGTGAATATACTAAAATAAATAATGTATTCTGCTATTGTAAAAATGGTAGGAGTAGCAGTTTTTTATATTGCCTGTTGTGACGTGCAATGTGGTGATACCTTTATAAAGTTTATTTTATCTTTACTAAAAGTTTTAATGTATATATTCTCTCCAAGTTTCCAAAATTTGATGATATCTTGGTATACTTCTTAGTATTATTTCTAGCCTGTCAAAAATAGCATATGTGTTAGCCAGTTGCATTTTCTTTGCTAACTCTATGATCTTTTTGGTAATTCTAATATCTTATTTTTTCTACAAGGATGGCTTTATTCTGCTGATTTCCTGTTTCATTTTAGCAATATGATAAGCAAGAAATAAAAAGCACAAGAAGACAGATTTCATAGCTTAATCCTAGCATATGTTCAAATGGAGGCTTGAGTTCCTCCTGATAGTGTTAGAACTGTTCCTTTTCCAGTTGTCCTGTGTTGTCTACATGTGTACTGAGATAATTATGACAGTGGTGAGGGAATTGCTGCAGATGACCTCTGTTCCTGCTTTGCTGGTGAATGAGTCAGGTGTAGCCCAGGCCTGGAGTACTGATTTAAATCACCAGGGAGTGTGTGACATACTAACCTTCTTTGCAATCAGGTCTTAATCTGCTGTTGTGGAATGTCTTACTGCTCCACTTCCCTGTATTTCA
This sequence comes from Gymnorhina tibicen, assembly GCA_013399875.1. NCBI lineage: Eukaryota > Metazoa > Chordata > Aves > Passeriformes > Artamidae > Gymnorhina > Gymnorhina tibicen. Next base: position 1,311,698 of record VXAZ01005703.1, on the reverse strand, counting down.
ATAGCAGTAAAAGGTATACCGGAGCTAAAGAGCTTGGAAAAGCCATGCAAGATACTTCTGCTTGGAATAGTTTGTCTTGTTTTGTATTTTTTCCCATTCCCATGATGACTCTTCCACAATTGTAACCATCTGTAGCTTTACTTCTGTGTGTATTTGTTTGCAAAACCGCTTAAAATAAAATGTTGGTGAAATTTGTTAATTGGGGAATATAAGATAAATATAAAATGCAATATAAACATACAAAGAATAATTTGTTAACCTGTAAATAATTCTAGGATTCTAATTGCTGCACTTTTCCTCTAGCGTTTTAGAAATGTTTTCAACTAAATAATTTTTGTGTTTTTATGGTATTACTATACAAATTATTTCAAAACACTCTGTTAGAACTTGTCCATAACTTGGAGTGTGAACTGCTGCTTCATCAGTCTTTCACTTGCTGGCTGTGGGCCTAGAAGGGACAAGCAGCTACTTGAGAATTGAATACAGCTGAGTGCTGGACAGTGTAAACTTGACTGTTTTGAAAATCAACAGTCTATTTATATAAAAGCACAAGAAACAAACAAACAAACCCCAAACCAAAACAGCACCAAAAAACTGTGAGATGTCAAGTTCTATCAAGTTATGGAAATTAAATTTAACTGCCTGTAGCATGGCCCTTACTTAGGCACTGTTCACAGGCTGCAGCAAGGGAGGCTTTCCTACTGGGGGGAAAAAGGAAACTTGCTGTTTCAACAAGTGATTCAAGCTTTTATTCTTGTTTTTGTTCCCTGGTAGAATGATGAAAATGTGTCTCTCCAGGACATCACATTCTCAGTCCCATCCAGTCCAGAACCACAAGAACCTGAGTCAACTTTTAAGGTAAAGGACATTGATTGACTCTAAGGAATAAGAGATGCAAACCTGTTTGTGTTTAAAAAACACACCCAAAGCTTGTGTGTTACTGAAGTACTGCTTCTTGCTTCTTTCTTTGTTTGAATGCTAACCTGGGTGAACCCCACAAAGTCAGTGGCAAGTTTATTGTTTTAGAATGGGTATTAAAGGCAGAAGAAATCACAATAGATATTCTAAATGAGGTCATCTTTTATAGTCACAGACTTGTTATCTTTTCTGTAGTGGTAAGGTTTTGTAGCTTTGCTTGGCTCTTACTGTAAAACCATGATACAAAGATCACTAATTCTGTATTTATGGGAGGGAAACAGTGCTTACTGGAGATATAACAAGGTTATAAATACTTCTTGAAGATGAAGAAAAACTTAAAACCTAATGCCTGTTCTGAGCTCAGTAATTTTTGTTGTTGATAAAGAGGACTGTAGGTAGTGTTTGCTGACTAGGCATGTTCATCTACATAATGTCACTTGTTTGCACAACAGGTGAATTACTGTTTTGAAAATGCAGCTGATTTACTTATCCTGGAAATTCAGTGGGTCAGCTGAATTTGGCCTCTTAAAGAGACTTCTAATCAAGTTTCTTCACTCTTTAGTCTGTGTGCCCCTCTCTCTGTGTAAATAGGAGGAGGAAAGCTTGTGCTGTATCACTGCCAGCCCTCCAGGCACACCTGATGTCTTATGTCCTGGAGAGGTGTTGATTTAGACTGTGCAGTCCTTATAGAAACCACTGTTCTGTTGCAGATGGATGATCTGCTGAACGAGATCAGGCAGCTTAAAGATGAACTGAAGAAAAAGGATGAAACAATCAACCAATTAGAGCAGCAGCTTGTAAGTATAATCCGAAATGTTTAGCAAAATCCCAGGTGTGCACTGCAGAGTGGAACTTCAATAGGCAGTACTGATGAAGGCTTTAAGAGAGCTTAGACAGCTATTTTTTTCCTGCACTTTTGCTGTAACAAAGGTAGGTTTGGGTTCCCAGTTGTGCTCCTGGGATCTTTAATTCCATAATCTGGTCATGATTTCATGTGGCACTAAGCAAGGGTGTTTATAACGCTGTTGAAAGTACTTAATTTCCAAAACAGTTTTGAACACAAAATTCTAGAAGTTGCTCAGAAATAACAATGAAGAAAAGATAAGGCTACATGTAAAGTATTTAAAAAATGGACAAGTATTGGGCTATCATTCTGCTTGAAGTTTTTGTGAGTGTCTTTTTTTCTCCCCCTCTTTTCCTCTACTGTCCATTAGCTTAATAAAGAATTACACCATAGAATTTAAAGCTGAACAGGATAGTATTCTAAGTTGATTGGTTTTTTAGGACACAATACAAAACAAGCTGAATAGTCAGATTAAATTTGCCAACTAAGAACAAGTTGTGGTGGCACTTCCACTATAAATTAGGTTCAGGGAGACATAAGGCCTCAAACAAAAATCACATTTTACCTTTTTGCTCTTGGTCTGAGTTTGGATTTTGCCATGTATATCTTTGCATTTGATTCTGGTAAGTTCACCTGCTGTGACAATTCTTGTAGAATAGCCCCACGCTTCCAAGCCATTTCAAGCCACAGCAAGATCCTACAGGCAGGGTAGATGAGATGCCAAGAGGTGCACACCATATATATTTATCATAGCTGGAGATGGTATTGTGGGACCCTAATTTCTAATGAAAAGTTTAGCATGTGCTTTTGTAGGGGTGTGCACTGAAACTGAGCTGTGGCCTTCATCTTCTCCCTCTCTGGTTTGGGAACATTCCCTGTAAAACAGAGCTGAAAGATGAAGGTTTGGCATTCTGCTGTGCTGTTTAAACAGCAGAATCCCAGATCACAGCGTACCAAACCAAATTACCTTGTTTGTTAGCATTTTGCAGTAAGTGTTGGTTTTTTGGTACACTTAGGCTCACTCTTACCCATCAGCCTTTAAAGATTCCTTGAAGGAAGTTTCTCCTTCCCTGCTCAGTCATGTACCTGATTGCTGGAGTAACCTGTAACTGGTGCAGCAAAAGAACTCTGCTGTAGAGATGGGTAAAACTTGTATTTGTAATGATTGAAAGATGACTTGAAGAACACAGTGCTTCAGAAATTTAAGTGGAACAAAAGCTCTTTCCAAAAGTCAGTATTTATTCTGGATTACTTCTCAATATACTTTGGGAAAAGCAGCAGTTGTGCAGCACTGTAAATAGTCGTTTTCTACAGTTTAATCATACTGTGCTCTACAGTCGAGTAATGCTCGGTGTTTGAGCACTGGGCCTTGACTGTACTTTTCAAGAGGCTTAGTTGGTTAATTTCTAACTAATTCTTGTTTCTTCTTCTCTTTTTGGGGTTGATTAAGGCCACTAGATGTAACTGCCAGAAGGACAGTCAGAAACCTCCAGGGGCAGCGCGCGCGTGTGCCGATAAATTCACACAAACCTCCTGGAGGAGGAGTTCTGTGAGTAAAGTGGGCCCTTCCTGCTCGGGTGCCTCTTTCTGCCTTTCGTTCCCCCCTTCTATAACCTTGGCTCTCACACAAGTCAGCCTTGTTCAAGAGATTCTGTGCTGTGTGTGAGTAGTGTCCTTTCTGCTGTGCTACCCTTGCGTTCTTTTGCAGCCCTATTATGTAAACAAATATTACAAACATTTATTTTAAAATAAATAAACTTTAGAAGTCTTCTCTTTAAATAACCACTGTTTGCAGTATTTAAGTTACAGTCAATCCAAGCTGCATGTCTAGTCATACTTAAGATATTTTCTTATATCCTGACTTCACAGTCATAGGTATCTCTTTGGGTTTTTTCCTGGTCAAATTTTCATTGTTGATGTTCTCATATTTGTTGAGGAAAAGCAACAGTATATTCTAAGTTTCGGTGCATAAGTGTAAAAGCAAAAGTTAATATTGTTTAATATTTCTTCTTTTTTTTTTATAATTTATTTTAATAACTTAACTCATTAAAAAAGTTATTGTGTGAAAATCACTTTGACAAAAGACATCTTCATTCCTATATGTTGTTGCATGGATCACATTTGTTTCCACTATGTAAAATTCACATTCTTCATGGAACATCAATAGAATACTTAAGATGGGGGAGGGACAACATATTTGATATTATATAATAAGAAGAAATTACCTTTGAACGCTAAATAAGGCTTTTGTTAGTCACCAGCAAATAGCATTTGGATCTTGAAGCTACTGCTCTAGCTAGAAGCCCTAGGAGATTTTATTAAAAGGTTAAAAATTAGTTCAATTTTTTTGTTTCTTTGTTTTTATCTTACCTTGAGTTACTTGATGTACGCTTGCAGTAAAGACAAATCACCCGTTACCCTTCTAAAATTGCTCTTTTAAATATATAGCACTAGGGCAGAAACACCACCATGCTGTGTGTTCACCAGTTACTGGCAAACAGCCTTATCCATGTTTTCCAACCTCCTCCTTTTTGTCTGATAAAGAACCCAGTGTCAAAAGATAATAACCTAAAGTAGCTTTTTGTTTGCTTTGACACCTCTGCTCCCCCATGTTCATGTCATGTCTTTGTTCATCCCATTTGTTTCTTCTCCTTTTACTTTGGAGCTTTGGAGCCCTTGCATTGATTCTTTTTCCCAAGTTTAATTTCCTGTGTGTGCTGTTCATTCGCTGTGTTTGTGCATTGATACTGTTACAAGGTTAGTGGCTATTGTTTCCATGTTCCTTTTTTCCTAGCTCACTTTTCCCATGGCTTCAGAAACACTTAAACAATCATGGAAAGTTAGTTGCTAACTACACAAGTTTTGGTTTGTGCAACTTGTGGTGTTAATTGAGAAGACAAAGATATTGGTGAGGGTGGGGAATTGGAGTTGCTGTCTCAAGCACAAGGAGTCACATAGCGCAATTTTCTGTTTTGGTCAGGTTGGCCAGTATATTTCTTTTAATTTATATTGTAGTGTTGTTCAAAAAGACACTTTATTGTCAGGAGGAAGTTTGGGTTAAGGGACAGTATCTTTAAGAAGAGAGAAAGGAACCTCTTCTCTATTCATGGTTGGGTGTGTGGATATATGTATATGATACACATACACATTTCTGGACATAAGATCATTACATGCACAATGTAAACATCTCGGTATTTTGATCATTAAATTGATAAAGGACTTAGGAAAATTCATGAAATATTGACAAATTTTGAAACTGTGCTGCTTTTCAGGAGTTTCTGATAGCCAGGAAGTTTTGGGCAGAATGTTTTGGGCATGTTTTGGGGTCTTTTCAATGTCTTCACATGCATATTTGTAGGTTACAGGCTTTCTGTCAGCCATCAGAAACAGGAACTCCTTAATGTGGGAGTTCTTCAAGGAGGACGGTGGTCTGATTGTTACAGCCAAATTTCAGTGCTAGTGGTCAGACCTCAACTTTCTGGTTTAGTGCTTCCTCTGCTAACGTGCATTTGAATGCTTCCTTGCATGGCTTAATAGAAGTATAAGTGTATGAAATAATTTTTGATCTGGAACCTAATAACAAAAACCATCTCTTGCAATAGAAAGGAGACACCATCAGCTCTTACTTTCTTGAGGTAAGAGTACAATAAATAGAAGGAGACACCTAAGTAAAATGTATTCTCACTACTCAAATCCCAAAACCCCTCTTAAAGATATTGTTTTGCTTTATTACCATGCCTGTTCAGCTTAATTTAATGGTCTTGACCTAAGAATGTAGACTAAGAGAAATCAGGTTTAGTGGTCCTAAATGTGGTATAAATCACGAAATGTTGTTAATGTTTATGAAATTATCAGCTTTTTATATAGACTAGCTTTTTTTTTTTTTTTAACCAAATTGTAATTGAAGTCTTGGCAATGACAGAATGGCTCCTTTGAGTCATATAAGCTTTTTGTTTCTTTCAGCTTGGTAATAGTTTTCAATTTTGATGAATATTTAACTATTTCATTTTTTCCTATTAGTGTTGACCTGCCAGTCATTTTAAATGATGGTGGATATTAGGGAGGTACTTCAGGTATCAAAATTTTCAAAATTAATATGACTGTTTATAAAGGCTAGATATTCTATACAAATCAGAACTGATACAATGTGTTTATTCCTCAGGAGTTAGTACCAGTCTGGGAACACAGTGACTTAGTGTTCCAAGGAATACTTTAAATGCTTACTGAAACGTGACTAACAAACATTGTTGATGTAGTGTGTCATAAAGAATAGATGCTAGAATAAACTAGGGAACAGTGAGAGTGGAAATCAGCTATTTCAGTTAGGAATTTAGGACCATATGAATTGAAGCAATTTGTTGCTATTCAGCTGGCCATTTGAACTGGCTGGTATTTCTGATTATTTCACGGTTCTTCCACTAAATGAATAAGTGGGAATCATTAAACATATTCTTTTTTAAAAGTCATGTTCATATAGTTTCTTTGTTATGAAATATTTCTAGAAAATGGCCCATTCTGATGTGATTATAAACTTGTCTGGTGTTGTTCTCTTCAGGCACCACAGTTTTTCAAAGTACTTTCAGGGTTTTTTTCTATTTAAAGGTAAATATGTACATAAGTGGAAGCTGTGTAACTTGAAGTTAATCCTTGGAATTTAGTACTCCTGTAATAAAAGCTAGGGGCTGAAAAGAAATATTTTGGAAATTGGGCTTCTTAAAAATTCATAGGTAGCTACCTATTGCCTGTCTACTGTGTCTGTGACATGGTCTTTCTTGTAAGTGTCCTGGCAGGGTGTTCAAAACTTAGGTAACTTCTTACTGTTTGTGTTTCATTCTTGGTTAACCATCCTTGGGATAAAGGCTTGTACAAGTATTTGCTGGCAGAGTAGACCATGACATTTCTAAAAGGATCTGTTACAGATCTCTTATACAGAATTTATCCCTGTTAGTGTGTCTTACGATTTTACTATCATGGAAGAAAGTAACCAAACCCTGGAAGAAGATAAAAATTACCTGAAAAAATTAACGTTAACGCTTACAAGGAAGAAAAACGTGAGCATCCATTGCCACACTTGTCTTGCAGGTTTTGCAGCATTCTTTCTGTAATAGTAAATACTGATATTTTTAAGACTTGGAGGGTGAATGGGGTTAGGAGTCAAGTTTTTGTTGATAAATCATTTGGTTTCTTGGGCTGGAAAGGTTGTTTGCAGATGCTGAGAAGTAAATGACAAGCAAGCAAACTACAAAGCCCTGAATTTGGTCCAAGATACCTGCAGAAGATTCTGGCCTGTGAGGACCAGTTCCTCTGAGTTCCTGGTTGCTCTTCCATTCCCTGCGAGAGTAGGTAGAGTGTACAGTAAAAGCTGGGTATTTCCCCTTGGTAACAGCTCACAGTGATGAGAATGAGCTTTGCTGCCTAAAATGTGTGTACAAGTTCATTCTGGTCTCTGGTAGAATGACAACAGACCTGTCAGTTTGCTCGGGAGTGTGCATGGTCTTGTTCTTTGCTCCATCTTCTCTACTTCTGCACTGAGATATTCTTTGCCTCCCTTTTGAATTTTGTTCCAGTTTGTCATTCCAAAGCCTTTCATGTCAATGGTTTTGATGAACCTTTGGAATCCTTCGTCCGTCTTTGTGTGCTGTTGTCCTTCTGGTTTTAGTATCTCCTTCCACCATAGCCCTAAACGTCCTGTCTGTGTCAGCTCCACAAACATTCATTTAAACTTGCAGGTTTTGAGGTCCAGTCACTGTATCAGTGTCCATCTTCACATCCAGCCTTGGTTTCTCTCATTGTCCAATGCTCTGCTGTTTGCTTTATGTTCTTATACACGTTCTTGGTGAAACAAAACCATAGCTGGACTAGGTGGTCGTGTTGTGCACATGTCTCTCGTGCTGTGACTGTGCATGACGTGTAGGGACTACCCAGAAGAGAGGTCCTTGAACCCTTCACAACAAGCAATGTTGTCAAGCAATTCTTGTTGGTTTAGTGTAAACCAGCTCATGAAACTGTGTTGGTGTTTTTCATCTGAATACTTTCAGAAGGACTATTGCATGTCAGAACTGCTCATTCATGGTCTCTTTCTGGGTGCTAGGCCAGTAAGAGGAGACTGCTGCAGAAACGTTTTGTTTGCTTTAATACTGAAGTCTGTCATTCTAGGTTTGTTCATGATGTGGAGCTCTGAGTCTGTAGGAGATAACTGGCAGTGCTTGGTGAGAGGCAGCAAAAATCCTCTCCTCGTTGAAGTGCTCAGAGGCTTCAGTTGAATGGATTAAAAAAGGGATCTTTGCTGTATTTGTATTTGTTTCTGCAGCAGAAAAGACTTTTTAAAGCAGTAGCAGTTTTGCATGTTGGTGTATCCATGGGAAAAGAGCTGGAATATTTGGCTGCTGGGCTGAAATTACTGTGCAGCAATAGGTTAGAAATATTTCGCTTCTCTTTTTCTGGCAGAAGCAATTGCTTTTGTTCATGTGATTTCATACTCTAAGGTTGAGGTCTGCTCATAACTAACAATGGAAAACTCTGGCCTTAGTCTTCATAGTAGCATTTAACAGAAGAAACAGCCAACAGATTTTCCCAGTGCAGTTAAGAGTCAGAACTTCATAAAGCATTTACAACATGAAGCATAGTACCATTCATCAGGATCTCTGAAGAACATTTGTCTTTCTGGTTTGTAGGCTGCTTTATCTCAGCTGCTCTTATTTTTCCACTCCTGAATCTCATGTTGTTTTAAAATTCTGATTCACTTCTCTTTGGGGATGCCACAAATCCAGTATCTGGAAAATAAGAGGAATGGAATTTAAGAGTAGTGGCTGGATGCACCTAATAGCTGTGGGGAGGGACTGTTCCAACTGCTGTCTAACTTTAAAGCCTAGTGGAAAAAGTTGCTTCAGAACCCAGAAGAATCCCATCAAATGTTTTTTGTTTGGGTTTGGTTTTTTTTAATAGAAGTTGAGGTAAGTCATGTTCTCATCTTTCAATTCTAGCATTCCTTGCTTGAGACTTTTACAGACATTGTAATAAATAAGTGTTGATTCAGGTTTTTCTTGTTTCTTACTTTTAGTAGGAAACTGCCACTTTATCTGTGTATTTTTGAGTATGTACCATCATCTGGGGAGGTGTGTTTATTAGTGTGTTTCTTTTTTCCTTCTCTTCGGATTTCTTGAGAACCTCAGTACACATTTCACTAATAGGAGATGAATATGACTTGTTGATTAGAGGAGAAAGCTTGGTAAATTTGCTGGAATTTTGTACAATAAATACCATTAAAAGAAAATTAATCTTTTAATAAGCCAGGCATATTTGCAGGTACTTAAATCGTAATGTGCTATATCAATGGGATTGGTACATCCTTTATAATTTGTATAATCAGTATAAATCATAACTCTCATCTTAATAAATTCCCAGTGCTGTATCTCCTGATCCCTACTTTTTCAATTGATGTTCATTTTAATTACCTTATTTGATGTACAATTAAACAATTTGTGTTTGGGTTTTTAAAATTTTTTATTTTATTTATTTGTTTATTACAAAAAAGAAATCTAGCATTTATTTGACACTTACCTATATGGAGCAATGGCAACTGCAGCATTTAGGAGAAGGGGATTAAAATATGCCTGGAGACCAGTTCAGCAGGCAAAAGATTCGAGGGAGTTACTTGCACTTTCTTCATTTACTTCTCCAGTCAGAGCAACGATAAAGTAGCATGAAGAATTATTGAGAAGACTGTACTTAGTGCTGTGCTTTGAAGTGCTAATAAGGATGCTTAAGAATTTCTGGAACATATCAAGACATGTAAATATTTCATTGCCTTTGCAATAGTGTCTTAACTGTTATGTAGCTCAGACAGCTTGTGCTTGTCTTAATCTCTCTTTTCAGAGAGTAAAAGGGAGAGGATATAAAATTTTCACCTCCCTTCTAATTGTGTTCAAAATTTCAAAGAAGCCTGGAAAAAAGCCCATCGCCAACTCAGATAAGTCTGCAAAATCAGACTTGTGCCTGGTGATAATGTGCTTTCTACTATGTGGACATTCAGCTATGTTTAGAGAATGGAAAGAGCTTTTCTTGGTGTTCCTGACACAATTTTTGATGAAATGTGAACAAACCTGGAAAATATAGTGTTCTTTTGTACTGCACTGTGAAAGTCCAAAGCTTTTGATAATTTTCTCATCAGTCATTGATTGACTGATTAATCATGTTCCCAGGAATATTTATGTATTTAATACCTATTCAGCTGATGCAGCACGTTATATTATTTTGTCACATTGCTTGACTGAAGCTGGTACTGTTCTAGTTCCTTCATGCAGCAGTCTAAAAGTTGTGATCTTAATGACCACTGATGGAGGACTATAAGAACACATTAGGTAATCAGTATTTCCATCTAGAGATAATCAGACTGAAGAACTTGTTTCATTTTTTCCCTTAGATTTTGCTGCAATAATTGTTTTATCTCAGCTGCTGAAGAACAATAAAGCAGTCTTGCAGGCTTTTTTCTTTATTTCCTTTTGTAGATTAAAAGTGCTCTGACTAGCAAAATTCGAAGACTTGGTTAAATGCACGTGTTAAGTTTCATTTTGGCAGTACTGAAACCTGGAATAGTGGTGAATAAAATCTAAGTAGATTAGGATAACTGGAAGATCAGGGAAGTGTTTAAAACTCTCCTAAGACAAATAAAAGCAGAATATTTATTTACAGAAATAACGTGATGTTTAACATTGTTTTATAAGAAGCATGGAAATCAAATACTCTATTATTTGTCCAGCCCTGGCAGTACGATCTGCAACAGAGAATCTGGAGAGGAGGGGCCAGCTGGGTTCCTGTTTTGTCAGGCAGGTGGTGGTCAGATACCTTCAGCCTGCTGGCTGACAGAGTAGCCACAGTTAGTTGCTGTTGGTCAGGATGCAATGGGGCAGTCATTATTGTAGCACCAGTGTTCCAGGACTTAGACAAGCAGTTTTCAGCTGCTTAAAGGATTGGATAGGAAAGGATATGGCAGAAGGATTGTAAATATTTAAGCCTGTCCTGCTGAAATAGGAAGTCAAGATTGTGTCATTTAAGGGGGAAGTTGCAGCTTGAATTTGCAAAGGTAAGGGTGTGGGGAAAAGGATAAGTAATAAGAAAATTACTTTTTCTTGTTTTGAGAACGCAGCAAGCACAGTGTGTCACACTCGTGGTGATCTGAGAGCTCTGACAGGCAAACCCTGCACAGCGCAGATCTGCTCAGTTCCCTGATCCTTTCATGGAAGGCTCAAGCTCCAAGAGCAAAGTGCAAGGAAAACAGTTCTATGTCGCCTTTCCTCTTCCACGATAAATAATACTGTTGAAATTGGAGTAAAGTGGCCTCTAAAGCACCAGGACTTGATAGAAAATTTGTTTCCATGCATTAGAAATTTTTTGTTGTAAACTAAAGTTGACTGGTTTTTCAGTAGATTAGAACTAAGCAAGCTACTACTTGGTGAGGCATTTCTAAAATACTTTTGAAAGCTGTATAAATACAATTTTATCATGTATTTTTATCATGGAAAGCTCAGCTTCTAAACTCTTCCCCTAAGACTATCTTGGACAGAAATGTGTGCTTATATATTGAATAAAAATGGAGGTATTTTGTAAGATTTCTGACTAGCTTAGGACATCTGGGCTTTGGTAGCGTGTAACATTTGCTTTTATAAAACAGAACAACTGGGAAATATAATGATACCTTTCTGGGGGAAAAAGAAAAAGAATGGTGTGGCTTTTTGGTGTCTTGTTTTTCCCTGTTCTCTTTTTTTATTATACTTCTCCCCCTCTCTCTTTCTGCACAGGGTGGGTATTCTGCTCCCTCCTTCTCTCCCTGGCAGGGCTCATTCCAGGGCATCCCTCGGAGTGTTCCACCGCACCGCAGACAGAGTGAGTCTGTACCTCTCACTCATCTCCCTCACCGTGTTCCAGTAGAAGCTTCCCCTTTGCACGCACTGTTCATCTCGTAGTCTCCTCCTTTCTCAGGCACATCTCCAGGCATACACGATAGTCTGTGGCTAACCAAACGCTTCCTTCAGCCAGCCTACGAGCAGCTACAACTTATAGCTTTGTAACAGTCATTAAATGCCGATAGACCTCAGCAGTTCTTCAGGCAAACCCGAGTAGGCCCTTGTTTCCAGTCTTGTCTTAACATCAGTCTTGCTTGCTGCATTTCCCTGTTTTCCATGGCTGTGATGCACTCTCCTGTCCGTGTGTGTGTTCTGTTTGCTCACGCGTCCGCACGCGCGTCTGTGGGTGTATTTACGTGAACGCGTCGTGGTTGCACAGAAGAGTGTTGGTGGGAAAGTGTGACTTGCATTGTCTCACAAAAAGTTTTAACTTTTCAGAATGGCTTCCCTCAAACTAATTTCTTCCCCCCCCCACCCCGCCTCGGTATTTGTTGTAAAAAGGCTTCTCTTACATTGAAGTGGCTGTTGCACAACTTGCATGTTTATTAACGTTCCTTATGTGCTAGCTACAATGTGGGCTGATATAAGATGCATTTGTTCACTTGGCTTGGATCTGCAAAACAAAAGACAATTGCTGATTTTAAAAGTGTATGCTTACGTAGACATAGAGAAATGGTAAGTCTTATTTTGTGCTTTGGTATTGCATTACGAACAGATAAGTGTTTGAAGAAATATAACTACTTCATAATGCTGAAGTTATATTTTTTAAATGTACTGTAATTTGCAAATTACAGTGTTTGCCTAGCAAAGCTCAAGAGTGTATTTGGACAAGAAATAAAGGAAAAAGTAAAATTATGGAAACAAAGTAAGATTTCCAGAGCCAATGGAGATCTGAAGAGTAAGCTGCACCTTGGAAAGCTAAGCTTACATGTATTTCACACTGCAATGATCCTTACTTATATCAATCACAAGAAAAAAATCCTACATTTTGTGAATTGCGTTTCAAATACTCTCTTGACGTTTCTGTGACAATGTTCATGTAAACAACTCATCAGGAATGCACAGCCTGTTTCATGGGCTTTTCTCTGTGCAATAAGGGATGTGCTTCATTTTTCTGTGGTGTTTGATGTGGTACTCTCTGTGTGTAATGAACTTAAAACCCCAAAATCTGATGATTGTGCCTTCTGTTGCTGAGTGGAGGGGCCAGCAGTAGCACAGCCTGAGTGATTCACTGTCCTATCAACAGAGACTGACTTCAAGGAGATCAGTTTTAGGCCTGAGGATCATATGAATGTTACGGTTTTGGTGACTAGAGAGTCAGAATGGGAGGACGGTGTCCCAGCTGCCACATGTGAGCCTCTGGTGCCCTATCACTCACAGTGGCTGCTTAGCTGAAGAAGAAAACTTTGCTAATCTTGCTGGTTTTCTGAGACTCCACCTCATTCCTCCACTAATGATGGTGGCCTCTTAACTCGGGATTCCATAGTAAACTTTTATTGCTAAAGCTGGTTGGATTTTTTAGTATGCATCTTATATATTGCATTCTATGAATTACTAGTAAAGGAAGTAAAGTAGATGAAAAGGGGCCCTTGACTACTTAATCTAAACTATAATTAGTATATTGTTTGGGAAAGTAAGTTTCCACTAGTGGAGTGTTCCTAGCTTTTTTCTTCAAGTCCTAGGTTTACTCTAAAGAGCAACATCGGGAATAAAAATACAGTATAAATTAGGAGATTCCTTAAAGATTTTTAATGAAATCCTTGAAAAATCAATGATTTATCACTGTGTGAAGAGTTCTGTAAAGGAGAATATTACTGGAATCGTTACTAGTATCCTTCTTGCCCCCTCAGTTCAGTGGTTTCAGTGTGCAGGTTTTTGAGCTGGTATGAAATGCCAAATAGGGGGTTTTGAGGCATCACCACTGAGTGTAGGACAGCCTGAAACACTAATGTCAGTGTTCTTTTGCAATAGTACAGAGAAGATGATGGGAACATGAAGTAGTCTCAGGTTTTGTTTGGTTGTGTTTTCTGTATAGACTTGGAAGTCAAGCACTTTCCTAACTTCTGGATCCTGAACCTAAAATACCATCTTTGCTTGTGAATTCTGCAGGTTTCTTCGCTGTGCTGTTGATAGCTGATGGATACATAGATCACTTACAGGCTCTGTAGATTATGAGGATATAAATCTGTAAACTGTTCATATTACAGTGTATAAACAACTAAAAACAATTTCCCTCCTGCTGTACAGGACAGGAAATACATCCCTGCTAGGTAATATTACACTAGTGTAGGTTTATGGTCCTTCTCTCTAAGCACCAGTCACAATGTCAGCAAGCATATCACTGCACTGCAGCACACTTCAGCACTGGGTGTATGTTTTTCACTTTTAATGACAATTAATTTTTAATACTTTCAGATTTATTAATTTCATGGTTTTTTCACAAGCCTTGGAAACAGTTCAGCACTTTGCAGTTCATAAACACTTTGATAAGAGTACACTGATTTTGTCATTTTAGGAATTAAAAACCATAGAGCTTTTTCCTGTAATTCCCAGGTGTCTTGAACTAAACTCCTGTGTAATGGTCATTTATTTTTCTTTTGGTTGTAGTATATATTTTGATGACATCTCAAATGTTGTTCAATACAATTGAAACCTTTTCCATGTGTGTTCTAGAGCTTTAATGATGCAGCTCTAGAAACAAACATTTAGAATACACATTGGTAAGGAAGCAATCATGAGCTTGTGTTGTAATACAAGAATATTACACCACTTTCTCTATGCCCCTTACCCCAAGTGCTTCTCCACAAAGAAATGCTGATCAAAACTGCTTTGTTATTCAAGCATTGCAGTTGCTACATCTCCACTTACTGCGCACATCCTGGAAAAAGTATTTAGACTTTTTGTATGTAAGCACTACAGATAAAGATAATCTAAGCAATTCTAGCAGGTGACACGCAGTTTGTTATCACCAGGAAGAAAGCTACTCTATACACAGTGACTATAAATCAGATCCAGGCTGTGCTGTTTTGATGCATTTTCTTTTAAATAAAGGCACGTTGCTCAGCACTGAAATGTTTCCAAAGCTTTATTGACCGATACAGCTTCTTTGGAGGGTGTACAAAGTGTTTGTGGTAGCAGAACCAAGTTGCTCCAGAGCATTAGCTGGGAAGTTCTGTGACAAATTATTAAAAATATCCTGGAATCATTAAATTACTGTCTTTTTAATGAAATTATTTTTGCTCCACAAGTGTTTAGCTATATGAAGAAAAGTCTTTTAAGAAAGGCTCCTTGCCTCCCAACTTGGGTACTTGCAGATCCAACTACAAGAAAAATGTCTCTTGTACCTAACTAAATTTATGTTTGCAAACAAAACATAATTTTGTATATGGTCATATTTATCTGCTTGCTGCACATATATCTATATTCATGGATGAAATACCTGCCTTGATGTAGTTACAGATTACTTGAAATAATTTTTCTTCGAGAAAATCAAATTTTCTAAGTTGAAGTTTCTATACAGACTATGCAGAAAAAAACCAATGCTGTGCCACGTTACCAGTTATTTTACTAGCCTCGTGGCTGTGGCGAATGCTGGTTTAACAAAAATAAGGGTTGTTTTTTGTCGTTACCTGAAGTCGTACTCCATACTGCAGAATCCTGTATTTCAGTGTTGAAATATGGATATAATACAGCTCGATCAAAGGGAAAGAAAAAAAAATAAAGTTCAAAAAGAAGGTATTAGCGAATGCTGCAGATTTAAGGTGTGAAATGTTGATGTTTTCCAGAGGTGGAAAATGAGAGCTGTCTGGTGCAGCCTTTCAGCAGGGCTGTGTCTGCACAGGCCGTGGTTTGGAATGACAGCTTATCCTGTGCCAAGGCAGTGAGAGGAGGGATGGCAGAACTGATGAGGAAATGAAAGAATTATGTAGCAGGGTTTGTGACCCTTCCCTTCCACCCCTTTCCAAAAAGAACCTGTGGTAGTTGTCTCTTCCAACTCGTGAGTGAGTTGCTAGGAAGACGAGTTATTAAAAATATGGGCAACATGATCCAAGGATGGAGTGCTGTGCCTTCAATGACCTTGTTGTTCACGGGTAGATATGGAAC
Organism: Gymnorhina tibicen; assembly: GCA_013399875.1. Lineage (NCBI taxonomy): Eukaryota > Metazoa > Chordata > Aves > Passeriformes > Artamidae > Gymnorhina > Gymnorhina tibicen. The sequence continues at coordinate 1,295,930 of VXAZ01005703.1, read as the reverse complement.
ATATATAAGCATGGATGCAAAGATTTTTGATTTATACAGGTGTAATAATGCACACAAATTCTAGTTGCAGTATTTGGAGTGTGAGATTAACTGCTAAAAACCTTGAAGTTATAAGAGCAAAAGTACTCCATGCAGGTCTTGCTGTAAATATTTTTGTACTGCATTACGTAAACACTGTTGCTACCTTTGTTTCTTGAAGGAGGATTAAAAACCACTGGGGGACATGGTAATTGCAATTGAAATGGTGAAAAGTTGCAGTTCTGTCATGGCAATTGCTCATTGTTTTGTCTTGGTCCTCTGACATCATTGTCCCTGTCTTTTTCTTGTCTCTGCTTTCCATTATGCCATTGGCAAGGAGTTGAGAAGTTAGTCCATTACTTCTGTGATAAAGCGTGGTACAGTACAACTTCAGATTTATTCCGGTCTCCCCCTCACGCATTTTCACTGTTGGGTTTTTTCTTTGCCCTATGCATGATGCATGTCTGTGGGAGATGTGCATGCAGTTCTCGGATTTTCCATTGCATCGCTTCCCTCCTTCCTCAAGATACTGCAGGTAGAAAATGCCTTTATTTCATTCTGCAGAGGTTTTATATAGGGAATCTAGATGGGGATCGAGATAACCAAAGCAAAACTGAAGGGGATTTTCAGCTAATGATTTTGAATGAGTATCCCTGTCATGACCACATTTTTAACTTCTTTAGCAGTTAACTTGTTTAAGAGTACAACATGATGTTTCAGTTTTCCAGCATGAAGCTAATACAATCTCAGTAGCTGGGTAACTGTGCAGTAGTGGTAATCCTTGTTGTGGATGTCATCTTTCTCTGGATGATTTAACAGCCAGTGTTACTTGAGAGAAATAATAGAAAAATCTCTTAAGCTAAAGAGGTAGGGAGTGAATTGAGTTATTTTGATTAGTGCATCAATACTTGGAAGGCTTTGAAGCTCTTGCCAGTACAGAAAATTCTGTTTCTTTGTGCAGAATGGAGCATGTGCACAGAGCACTTGGTCTAATGTACTTCCAGTTTGAGGAGAACTAATTGTTTTCAATTACATTGTACTTGAAATGTTTGAGTCCAACTTTGCATTTTAGGAGCATCCCAAAGGAGTGCAGGTGTTTGTCTACCACGTTTCTTTATGGGACATAAATAGAAGTCTGGGTAGGATGGCAGTGTGTACCAAGTCACGGTCTCTCCCACCCCAGAAATACTTCCAGAAGTGCACTCAAAACAATGTAGATGAAACCCTTTTTTCATCTTTTTTCATCAAGGACTTGCGTGAAATAAAATACTATGCCTGGAAAGCAGAAGGCTTCTTTATCTATTTCTCCTCCTTCATGTGACGGAATTCACAAGTACTTCAGTCCTTCAGCTGGCTCACTGTTTTTACCTGTAATATGGTCAGAATTGCAAAGACTTTCTTTGTGAAAGGCAAACTTGTATTTAAGGCAAAGATATGAGATGTGGGAGACGATAATTCAGTTGTCAGCATTGGATACCTTGTGAACTGTTACTTGCATATTTTGCAAGTGGCACTTTGCTGCTTTCAGTGTCATCTTGAATGTTAATGCATGTAGCAATTTGATGAGATTAAAATCTGTAGTTGTGATAATTGGACAGACCTGGAGTAGAAATACAAAATTAGAAAGCAGTACGATATTTAAAACAACTGGGCAAAGATGATACCAGAGCTTTAGTGTCCTCATAATTCTGAGCACGTAGCCATTTTGTACCTTATAATTGCTAACTTTCTGGGTAATAAGCTGCTTAGACCTTTTAAGATTATGAAGGATAATGAGGAGAACATGTATTTGGCTATTTTTATATGTAAAATGCAAAATTGCCCAAAGGGAAAAGCTCAATTGCTACCTAGTCTTTGTCAGAATTGAAAATAGCATTATTGAAACCTTGATGGCTTTGTTGTATTTCAGATGTATTCGTGTTTTAACTCAACTTTCTACACAAACTTAGTTTCTTCTGTAACTTACCAGTTTTTAAATTTTGTTGTTTAGTATAGCTAGAATTATTTGATATTAAGTTAGAGTTTTTATTGATAATATTAGATATTTATCTGTGTTTTCGAAGACTGGCATTTAAAAACCCTTCCTAGCCAAGGGGGGAAAAGTTTTCTGACAATTATTTTTCCACATTTGACACCATATTGTGTACTATAAATGTTTTAATTTTTTTCCTTCAAATAGGATTAGAAAATATGATGTATTTGTTGTAGCATTTGCTTGGGCATTGGGTACATACTGCTTTGGTTTCTGCATTCATTATTAGCAGTTTTGGTTTTGCAGGTGAGATCTCAAATCAGTAAATCATTTTGGCTAACATCTGCCTGTCAGCTCCTAGACTGGAAGGATAATAACTTCTGTAACTCAAACACTGGAAAATGGAAAAATACCTGGAGAACTAATTTTATTTAAGCTGTAACTCTCTCAGTGTATTGAATTATCCCTTGTGTTTAGCATTTCCTTCCTGTAGGATTGTATGGTTAAGAAGGAACCACAAAGTTAAGCTAGTTTTGGGTCACATAAGGAATAATATTTTGGTAGTCATTTGACACCATTTTGGAGGCTTCTTTGCCTTTTTTAAAAATCTTTTCCCTCTTTCCAAAACAATCATATTCAGACTGCTCAGGATATTTGCCTTACATGTCTGTCACTGATAGCTGGTGTCACTTGTCCAGATTTTGCCTTTCCTTACAGGTAGAACTGTTATATTCTAAAGGGAAAACTGCTCATAAATAACAAATAGATTGAGAAACCTTGATTTTCCTCTCATTAACTATTAAATTTTTTCTTGATGAGGAATTTTGAGGATTCAGTTTTCAGTAATAATCCTGCCAGGGAAAAGATGAAAAGCCTAAAGAATCCTGAGGTGGGCTATGGCCCTAAAAGTGTAACAGGAATCCGGCATGCCCAGCTATCATTGCATTCTTCCTGCTGATTCAAAGAAGAGCTAAAAAGACCAGACAAATAATATGTTTTCTCTTTAGAACTTGTGAATAATTCAGGAGAGTGACTAAAATGACACTTCTAGTCAAACCTCCCAAACACAAACATTGCTCCTTTATTTACCCTATTTCACTAGTAAACAGGATAAGCCTGTTTACTGTGTATATGCAACCTGTCAACTGGTAAGAATCCAGGTAGTTGAGTGATGACTAGTTTGTAGTAGTTCAGTTCTGCTCCTTTGTAAAGAAAATGAGAAAAATCATCCAAGCCTGCTAAAACTGTAGTTTAAGTTGTATTAGATTTTGCGGTTTGCCATGAATTGCAGAATTTTTAATAATGCTTCCAAAATCTGTATCCAAGTTGCAGGTCTGGGATGTATTGTGAAGCTAGTACACCATTAATCTTTTAAGTCTCTTTACAGGGCAGAGCAAAGAGAATAGAAATTACCCAGAAGAAGTACTGGCAATTCTCTTGTCTGGCGTGTGTCTGATAAGATTGTATCTTCTGATAAAATGTAAAATCTTCTCCAGTTATCTTTATCCCGTGGTTATCAGTGTAGTAGTGTGTGATCTCTAGTTTCACATGTAGTCTGCTTCTTTATCAGCCCATTTAAAATCGGGATAAAACAGTTACCTAAGCTTAGTCAGTAGCCTGATTACCACAAACTTCCATTAGATTTTCTGGCCTCCGTAAGGCAAGGAAACACCCTGTAAATTCATGTGGTCCACCAAACTCCTTTCCTGCCTGTGCAGTAAAAGGGTTGGGATAGTTGAGCTCAGTATGCAGTGAGTAGGAATTACAAGCTAGACACAGCTGTTGTGTTGGGTTAAGCACTTCATTAGAATGGATCTGCACCGAGGTTAACTCTTGCTCTGTCCTGCAGATCTGGGTGAAACCATCAACCATGCCTTCTTCATGTTTCTTTTTTAAGCTGATCGGTTTCTTTTTTGTCTGTATGTTGTTGTTTATTTCAGTGCTGGTATGTTTTTTTCCACTTCAGTTACAAGTTCCATTTGTGCGCGTACCATGACCCATCCTGTTTTGCCACAGTCAAAGTTTTGATTTAAAAACCCAGATATACAGCCCTTATCAAGCATCCAGTCAGCGCACGTTGGATTCGGAGCGTATCTCGTGTCTTCTCTGCCTAATATATTCTTGTATTATTTTCTTTTCAACAGCCTCAAGTACTACAGCCTTCCAGCAGCCTTCCCAGTTCCACAGACCTCGCCCAGGGAAAACTAATAAAAACTCCACATATCGAGGCCCACAGTGAATATCCTAAACCAGATCTGCATGACAACAGAAATCATCAGAATCCAAATGCTGCAAATGTCTCTCTCCCAAATAGCCTGAATGACATAAACTCTTTAACGAGCGTACAGTTAAACACAAAAGATGAAAACACATCATATTTGGACAATTTGAAAAACAAGAACACTGAAGGCCCTGGAGAGGTGGCTGGTAATAAGAAAGGTACATTGCCACCTCGTTCCCACTTTCAGACCTCTACACGAGCTGATGCTCCAGAGGTGCAGACTGGATTATCTGTGAAAGGTCAACCCTCATTCACCAACCAGGCTTCTCAGCCAAAGACTTCGAGAATCGCGAAACCCCCAACTGCTTTAGTGCCTCCTACCGTGGCCGTTCTCGTACGATCTGCAGATCATTCCGCTGCTTCCAAGGAACGTGAGCTTCTACCACTGAGTAGTTCGACTCAGACACAGCCAACATCTGGGCAGGATAACCTAAAGGGTAAACAGAGTCAGAAAGCATCTAAACTTCGCCCGCCAACTACGTCCTTTGTTAAATCCAAGCAAGTGAGCAGTCAGAAGTCCACACCAGTACCTCCAGAGCCTCAGAACACCTCCCTGAAGTCTAACATCCCAAGGCCACCGATCCAGAGAAAGGAAAACGTGCAAACACAGCCTGCTGGTTTGCAGTCCGGGGACAGCGTGCCCTCCAGTCGGCATTCCCGCCTCCCGAAACCAAAGACACACTGAGGACGTACCCACATCTCACCGCATGATGCCACGCCATAAACAACTTCCTGTGCTGTGACTGCCTTGGAGCCTGCTGTACCTGCAGCCTGCAAATCCTGAGTCACTGTTCCAAATTGCATCTGCTTTTAGGGTTTGTGTTCTCCATCCTGCCGTGTTCTGAGGCTGATGTTACGAGCTGTGCAGTTTCTCTCGAGAGTGCTTTATTTTATCGTTGGTCTGTAATAAAGATGATATTGCAATCTTAGTCGTTAAGCAAATACTGAAGTCTGTGGTGACCACAAATGCCAGAATGCTGCACTATTTATTTCAGGATGGCAGAAATTATTTCTTACCTCTGTTTGAGTTACTAGACAATGAAATTGCTGTTCTGTTTAACTTCTTGGTTCTGAGTACTCGTTAGGTCAGAGTGGTAGAAAATTAGACTGACTAGCAGATGTTTTATTGGCCATAATCCTGACTCTGTATTCCAGAGGCCTATGCAAAAATCCTTGTATTTATCATTCTCTCAAGACTGACATATTTAATGTTATTTAATCTGGTGGGTGGGGTGGGTTGTGTTGTTTTGTTTTGCTGTAACCTGAAGTTGCTCTGTTCTTTATTTATCCCGTTTTCACTGTTCACAGCCATTAGGCAGATTTCACAGGGTGAAACGAATCTTCTCGCTTAAACATCATCGTTTGTTAAACGATTGTGGTATGTTTTTATTGTCTTGAATAGACACATTACCGGGTAGATTCTTGAAATGCAGTGCTAAGGATGTTTGTCCAAACCTTCCAATGCAGGCTCTTAGGAACTGGTAAGTAGGGAGCCTCTGGGAATAAGGGGTCCAGAACACCTGTGTTAAGGTTGCACAACATGGATTTTAATTAATATTTTTAACTTTTATTGTTCTGCTTGTATTTATTGATTTCTGTTTAATATTGAAAGGCTCTGAAGTACCTGACTTGAAATTTTGCACAAACTTTGCCATATGTGTAAGAATTTGAAACTATTTTACAGAATAAAACTTATATTAAAAATGCAACTATTTTTTAAAAAAGGAAAAAAATTAACCCCACTTATTTGCTTTTAGCAATCCTATTATGTCCTAATCCAGAGCTGGTACTCTTAAGAGTTTTTCAGAGATGGGTTATTTTGGTTTTGGGGTTTTTTTGTAAATTTTTTTTCTTTTTTTTTTTCCTTTCCTTTTTTTTTCTTTTTTTTT